>RJWT010003417.1:0-36528 GCA_004365215.1 Cuniculus paca | reverse complement strand
ACCTGTGCAGTGCTTTATAGGTCTGCCATTTATCAGAAATTAGATTCAAAGGACTTCTCACCCATTAGGGTGCCGTGGAGACACGGTCCTTGAAAACCTGGAAGAATAGCTGCTCAAGTACAGAGGCAGGGGACAGGCACAAAGATGTTGGGTAAGCCAGGCCTCAATTTCATCAGCAACCATTCAGATAAGGATTGTCCACTGTGCCCTGCTTCAGGCATTTGCTTTCCCTGCAGGAAATTGGGATGCCTGAATTTTGCGTGTGAGAAATAAACATTTTTAAGCATTTGCCTTCTGCCAATCCCAGCAGGCAGTCAGATAGAACTGTTGCCCCTGTCCAAGAGGGTGAGGAGCCCCCACCCTTCCTTTTGGCAAGAGACACCTGCTTCATTGCATGATAACTCTGCCATGCTCCTTCCTGACCCTACCCCCCAAATACATCTCCCTCTCCCCATTTTACTTTTCTCACTCCACCTAGAGAAAGATTTCCCTTGACTCTTTTTGTCCTAGAACCCTCACTAGTTGGGGATGGTAGCATCTGGGTTAGGGAGAACTTTCCTTTCCCCACTCGAGGTTACAGGTGGGGTAGAGTGAGTGAGGGAAGATACCTTGGAGCAGAGGAGATGGTCTCTCCACTGTCGAAAGTAGAGGAGGGCTGTGGTCAGACTTAACTTGAGTCATCTAGTGAAGGGACACATATACATCCACCAAGGAAGAGTTCAAAAGCAAAATAAAGGTGGGAAATGAAACAGACCCATGAATAATCAAATCAAAGTGATGTTGCACAAAATCAGAGAAACCAAGAAGAGGGAGGGTTAATGTACTAAATGTGCTATTAAGAGCTTAATTTTATTAAAAGTATTATTAAGGTTTAAAAAAAATGGCTAATGCTCTCATTCCACAGGCTGGATAGCTGCCCCCCCTCCCAAGGGTGTCTTCTCCACGTGGCAGATCCTGCAATCACCATGAATGGGCCTGTGATTCTACTTTCAAGACAGACTCGGTAAGGACAACTGTTACGTAATTGAAATGCAATTTATTATGACTATGATCTATCTTTCACTAACTTCCATTATTTAACGAGGTTACCTTCAATGACCCACGTATGAAAACCTCAGTAGAATTTTCTGTTCAACTCCAGGTGATAGACAGATACAGACACCAAGTAATAACTTTTTCTTCTGGTGGTGCGGACTGAACTCAGGGTTTCCCACCTGCCGAGCACAAACTCTGTCACTAAGCTTCAATATGCAATAACTGTAAAAGTTTCAACCCTAAAATCAAAAGGTTCAGGTACAGATGGAATCAAAAAACGCCCAAGTTGATTCACAAGGAGACCTCTTGCCCCTCATCTAGAAAGATACAGCATTGGTCTTGCCCACCCTTCCCACCTCACTGACCATGGACTTGCTAAAAATTTTCTTGTCAGGTCAGGGCAGGCAGAGGTTGGAGTGAAGAGGAAATGAAAGGCCTTAGTTAAGGCTATGGACAAAGCTGACTCTGCCCCCTTGAGCCTAGAAGAAGCGTAAGGCTAACTCCTTCTCCTGAAGGTGCTTGCTTTGCTAGCTAGAGTTTCCATCACCAAGGCCTTCTGTGCTGTTGCCTTCATCCTGAAGGATATGTATCCCAGCTGGAAAACCCTGGGCAACTGGTGTTAACTTCTACCTTCTCCCTGTTCAGGGCTTCTTCACTTTTTTTGTGGCCATTACCCAAGATGGGGTAGCTACATGCCTGCCCTTGCTCTTCCTTTATTTTTATTTGTGAGGTTTTCCTTTTTTTTTTTTTTTCCTGTACTAAGGATTGAAGCCAGGGGCTTTGCATTAAGCTATATCCCTAGCCCTTTTTTTAAGTTTTGAGACAGGGTCTCACTAAGTCATTAAATTCCCCAGGTTGGTCTCAAATTTGAGATCCTCCTGCATCAGCATAGATATAGACAGACATAGACATAGATATAATAAACACCTGTTTGTGTCTACTGGAAACCAATCATGATCCAAGGGAAACAAACAAGCATGCCTTGGCCCCAAGAGTGCTGGGGTTGCAGCAAGTCCAATCACCCTCAACTGACTCAGCAGTCCAGCCATCAGACACAAGCCTGACCAGTTCCAAGTGCTAGGGCAGGTTACAGAGCCCCAGAAGCCCCACGGAAGCCCCTCACTGGGCTTATGATAGTAGGACTCAACATCTCAGCCCCATAGCTCACACATTCTGGGCCAGGACCATTTCTCTAGAAAGCACAAGAGCTCTCTGGAAAGAATTGATTTTCAGATCTTCCCTTCATTTCTGTTCTCAGTCTTTGTTTTATTGGAAGTCAACAGAGGATTCAATTGGGTAACCCCTTTACCATCTCTTTATGAATTTTACAAGGGAGGATCTTCCTGATACTCATTTTTGTATATGATATCTCTTGTGTTCACACTGTGGTAGGAAGAGGACTCAAATTCCTCATCGTGTTGCCAAGAGTTAAGAGGTTCCATAATCCTCCACCTAGTGTTTGAGAACATTCTGATATCTTCTCTTTTCACAAATTAGAAAATAGATGCTCAGAGCAGTAAATAAACTGTTCAAGTTCACTCAGCCATTAGAATGATGAGCCGTAATCTGACCCCCAGGCCTTTAGGAACTTCAGTCCTGGAGTTTTAACTTTTTAACTATATCATCAGGCATCACATCTAAAATGTTCTCTTCCTGATGCTGAGAAAGCTCATGCACAGGCACACACTTTCCCCAATACTATCAAAGTTAGTTGTGTTCCACACATCCATCAAGCATCAGGACTGACTTTGCCTGCTTTGCTCTTGGCCAGAAGTTATAACATGATACCCCATGGCTGACTCAATCCTATGATATGTTGAGCAGGATCCTACTAAAACATGTGAACCAAATATCAGCAGTAGCATCTGTGAACTGTGTTATCTTGGTGCCTCCCACCAATCTACTCTATGAGAATCTGCACTGGAATAAGCCCATTAGCCCAGAAGATGCCTTCATCTACACCACTATTCCAAGGAGACCTAAGAAGACATCTATCTCCTGGTATCTTCCTAGATGTCCTCCAAGAGGTCTGGAGATTAGCTCATCCCCAGATGCTCCACTCTGCTTTGTTCTCATATCAGGATATGAGAAATAGATATCAATTTATTAATCCTTTTTGGGTCATCACAGTCTTTCCCACTGGCTAATTCATAGTAGCCCAGTAGGATAAGGAGAAATTAAGGAAAAAGTTGACCAAGCTTGTGCTAGAAAATAATCTGGCTCTTTTTCTCTCTTCACCACAGCCTGCCTATCCCCATCTTGCAGGCTCACACAACCACATGTAAACACACATTTCCACACATTCTAAAATCATGCACTCATTTAACATGCAAATAAAAATATTTGCTAAGCAACTACTGAATATCAGATCCTGTAACAGGAACCATAAATTCCAAAGTGGATTCCACACAGATTCTATAGTGATTTGGGATGTTAATGGGAAAGAAAAGCTACATATCCAAATATTGGTGCTTCTTAGTAGACTATGAGGCCTTCTATATGTCATTTTACAATAAACTACAAGATAGCACAACCCCAAATCTCAATGGCTTCAACAATTTTCATGCAGTAACTATCCTTCATGTCACCCTCACATCTACTCCAATTTTCATTTTTCCTGGAATCAGGCAGAAGGATCAGTCCTTCTGGGACATGTTTACCTCATGACAACACTAAGTGAGCGGCACAGGAAGTGGCCTGTCTCTGGTTCCATTGATCGATGAATGTCACCAGCCAACTCTGATGTTAATGGAACAACAGGGAGAGGCCACAGGGGTTGGCACAATTGTGGGTACAACAAACATTTGGAAAATGTGACACAGGCCCTCACATACGTCAGTAGAGAGGAATAGATGAAGTGCTTTGGGGATGTGGAAACAGGAAGACTATCTCTAGATGAAAAAAAAGAAGGAGACCCTCTGAAAAAGGTCATGCCAAGCTGGCCTTTGAAACTAGACAGAAGGATGAGAAAGGTTAAAGAAAGTTTGGGAAAGCCTGGTACTTTGGAGACAAAGTCCTGAGAAATTACTAAGCAGATGGAGAAGAGCATGGGGTAGAGAAAGAAAAGGGGGGAAGGAAGCAACCTATGGTCATGGAAAGCCTTAAACTTCAGGTGTTGTATGAGGTAAGGTTCTCTACAGAAAGACAATCACTAGAAAATATATGTACAATTATGCAAGAAGATTTTTTAGGTAGGCTTACAGAGTCTGAGATGGGAGTCCACCATGGCCGACTGTGAGCTGTAGAACCAGAGGATCCATTACATGTTCATCCCAAGAAGATGGCAGCTGCAGAACAAGAAAGATCAAGGATGTAGTGCTAGTCCAAGGCTGAAGTTCTGGGAGCTCCCCAGACAGTTGCCACTATGAATCTGCCTTGGAAGACTGAAGGAAGTGGAGCCTGGAAACTGATGTCCAAAGATGATGGCAGCAAAGAATGTGCCTTCTTAGGAAGACTGGAGCTCTTTAAAACAGGAACACTTCTTTCTTCTTTCCCTTTTTCATTCCATCCATGCTGCATGCCTATTGGTTGGTGCCACTCACAACCAGGGGGCCTGCCCCACTCAGTTTGCTGATCTACACATCAATCAACCACAGGCCATCTGGAACCATACTTTGGTAAACTCCCGAGCATTTCTTTCTCAGGTCAGCCTTACATTTCACAATCAACAATGGCAAACTTCAAAGCCTCACTGTAGCAGCAATAGGTGGAGAGTCAGGGCAGATAGATGTAGCAAGAGACAAGGAGATTATGCTGCAATTGAGTTCATCTGACCTGAAAACATCAGTGCTTGAACAGAACATGAGTTAAAGACCCTAGTTTTGCAGGCCCTCCTTCCAGTCCCTGTCTCTCACCTACTTAGGTCCTAAGACCAGCCCTAATGCCCCCTATTTGCCCCTAAAGACTATACTGTCTGTGAAAAAAATCAACTGACCTTTTTTCATATTTACATTTTACATTTCATCCTAAAATTGTGTGTTTGGGTGTGTTGTATTTGTCCTCTAGAGAAATACCAGTTTTAAAACACAGAAGCAGTGCTTTCATTTTTTAATTTTCTATTCTGGCTCGGGGTTACCCATAGCTTTATGTGTTGAAAGAACAGTTCAAATGAGGTAAGAGGAAGAGGACTGGTAGGAAGATGACTGCTATCACCTATGAATGGGCTGAAAACTGGAGTGAAAGAGTCAGATGAAATATACTGATTACTATTTATATATTTCTGTTTTTTATATATATATATAGCCATTAAATTCTGAGGTTATTTTCTATTTTCATATACTGCCTTTTGCATTCCAACATTAACATCACATAAATGAAGTCAAATATGTCACACTTACCTAAGCTGGGACATACGTGCTTAGTCTGACATTAACTGAAACATACAGTGGGAGTCAAATGCACTCCCATGAATAGAATTCCATTTCCCAAGCGCCATGTCTTATAAGCATTCACTGTAGAAGGGGTCAGCGGGGAAGTTCAAACAGCCAAGTCCCAAATTCTAAAACCCACCTTAGTATCCACAAGGTTAATTAGTTATAAATATTTTCTTGCCTGAAATTCACACCTGCCATGAATTTCTCACTAATGATATTTCTCCAAGGCTTTCTGAATTTTGGAGTTCTCTGCTTCATTAGGACTGGGAACTTGTCTAATCTCAGGGGGAGCCCAAGTGGTGAGGCTGAAGGGAAAAAAATAAGTCCAGACTTCTTGGAAAGGAGACTAGTGGTGATCTCAGTTGTCAGCATTCTTTCTCAGAAGAAAATAACAAGGATAGTATACATTACAGAAATTCATGTCCTCTATTTAAGCTGAAATAGGGGTTATTAAGGCACCTGCATTCTAATTGGTGTAGTACTATACCATACCAAAGATGGTCCACAGAGTCCTTGTTAATCCCCCATGATCTCTGTGTAAGCAGGTGTAATAGTTCCCTAGGTTTTCTGTAACAAATCACCACAAATAGAGCAGCTTCAAACAACAGAAGCACGTTCTCTCTGTTGTGGGATAGGAAGTCTGACATCAAAGAGTCAGCAGGGACATTCTCCTTCTGAAACTTCTAGAGAAAAGTTCTCCCTCATCCCTTTTGGTTGTAGCCAGAAACCCTTGGCATTCTTTGACTTGTAATCACACAAATGCAATGTTAGTCTCCACCTTCACACAGTCATCTTCTTTCTCTGCCTTCATATCTCTACTGAGTCTTCTTGTGAAGACAATAGTCTTGTTGTGTTTAGGGCCCCCAAGAATTCAGTATGATCTCATCTTTACTTACTTCTAATGGTAAAAAGCTTATTTCTCAATAAGGTCACATTCATCAGTTGCTGGTGAACATGAATTTGAGATACACTATTTAACCCAGATCGGTGAGTATTTAAAGGAGCAACCAAAGTGCAAAGGAATGAATGTGGTTATCTAAAAAGCTGACATCCAGCCTCATAAAGGATGGGTACAGAAAAAGGCAGGTGATCTGAACTTGTGCTGCCATCTCACAAGCCCAGAAAGGGCAATAAGAACTTAATGTGTGTTCTCAACCACTGTCCTTGAATTCATTTCTGAACTCTATGTGTTTCAATGAATTTATGCATGTCTTCTTTAAAAGGCTAGAAGTAAGGATTTTAATATTTCCAACAGAATATTAATTATTCCTCAAGGAAATAATCATTCACAAAGTAGATTCTACTTTCCATGTGCAATTCTAGATATATTGTACAAACTGTTTTATTTAACTCTATCAATCATGACAAGTAGCAATTATTTTCTCTATGATACAAGTAAGAAAACAAACTCAAACAAATGGCTTCCTTTTTCCAAGGTTATTTATGCATTACTTAACTTCTCTTTGTATTCAAATGGAAACAAATGCTAAGCTGTATTTAATCAAATTTATTTACACCATTTATGCAAAATATTAGCTAAGGTTACACTTTCTATGGATGATGGAATCTGATATTTAAATTATTAATTAGTTCTGACATTGCTTAGGGCAGAACTTTTCTTAACTCTCTTTCATGAGCACCAGGAAATCTCAGTACATAAAGAGGACATCTATATCCTACCCACTAGCATTTGATGGTGGAATTGTAAATTGTTTTCATAAATCCTCAAATCAGAATTCACAGTTTAATCCCACATGATGGGAAAGACTGTCGGAAGCCATGGAATTCAATCCTGGTCTAAAATCTGCCATATAATGATCATGCTAGTTGGAGAAATTCAATTCTGTAGTTTTCAGCTCCTTTATTTGTTAAACCAAAGCATGGTACTGATGATCCCTAGGTCCCTTTTATTTTAGTATGACTATAAGAATTTCTGAACTATAATCTTTCTCAAGCAACTGTGTAAAAAGTCATAACTGGTTAGAAACACATTGTAATGTATTTTAAGTTCAAATTCTTATGTGACTACAGCCCAATTTCTTTCAGACCCATGTGAATTTGTATGAATGTGAAGCACCTTATTGACAATGGATAAAATATTATGTTACCCCAGTGCCATCTACAGATAACTCACCTCTTCACTACTAATACCTCTTTTCTGCCAAATACTGTCTTCTGAGGTGATTTAAAATGTTAAGATTGTGCACACCTACAGAAAAAAATGCTTGCTGAGGTACATTTTTCATTCTTTGTGGGCAAAACTGTTGCCTGGAATTGCCCAGGAGACTCCCCGCTTGAAGGAAAACTTGGATCCGTGTGTTTGGCAGATGATTAAAGCAAACTCTGTTTACAGGTTTTTCTTTTGACCCAGTAAAATTGGGGAAAAGAGGAAACATTTGTGACTTGCTTCTCTGCAAGGATTCCTCAACCTTAAGAGCCATGGGTGTGATACCTCCCTAAAACCAGCACATTGGACTTATGTTGGCAAGTTCACCAATAACAGCTGAGTTGGAGGATTGGCCTTTAATAAGGCTTCATTTTATTGGCAATATATATATATAATATTTCTTAGATGTAGGATAAGATTTTTATGAGGCCTAGGGTTGCAAGAAGTAAGCTTTCCCTTGTCTTTAGCTCCATTGAGCCACCTGAAAATTCCAGCAAAAATTTATCATACTTTAAATTAAAAACAATCTTTCCATTTTTATCAGTATTGTTTAAAAAAATCTTGTTAAATTGTAAAAAGAGAAATTGATGACTTTAGCTAGTGAGTAATTTTTGATTAGCTATATGTCTATAATTTAGGGGTATATTGACCAAAATTACTTTTTAAATAATTTTTATTTGGAAACTAAATATGTGAATGAAACTACCAAATCTGTTTGGAACCAGGTTCATCAGATATTAGAAAATACTTGTAACAAAGAAAAAAGACTCCAAAGAAAAGTGTTCAGGCTGAAAGAGAATTTTTGAACTCATATTGTGATGCCCAGAATCTTGCCTCTTGTAAGTTAGAGTTATGGTTTAGATGTAAAAAGTCCAACAAAAGGCTCTTGTGTTTATAGTTAGGGCTTTGGAAAGTGACTGAATCATAAAGACTCTAACTTCATCAGTGGATTAAATCATTAAGTGATTCTTAAATTGAGGGCATCATTGAGAAATGTTGGAAACTAGAGGTAGCACCTAATTGAAGGAAATGGGTCATGGGGTGTGACCTTGGGGACTATATCTTGTCTTGGTACCTTCCCCAATAACTCTTTCCTTCTCTGCTTCATGGCTGCCACAAAGTGAGCAGTTTTGCTCCACCATGCCATTCCACAGAATGTTCTGCCTCAATGCATACTCATAGCAGTGGAACACCTAACCATGGACTGAAACCTCTGAAGTTATGAGCCAAAATAAACCTTTCCCCCTATTAGCTACTTATATCAAGTATTTTGTCACAGCAGTGAAAAGTTAACACAGTTATAAAAATTGTTGGATCATTTTAGAAGTCGTAGTCTCAGGAGACACCATGAATAGAAAGTAAGATTGTATTTTTAATGTGAAATCTGTAAGTAATAATAAGATAATGAGCACCTCAGACAATTAATTATAAGAACAAAATACTGTTTCAAGTTGAATCAAACAAACAGGTCACATTTTCCTACTGAAAAGAAAAGAAAAAGAATAGATCAGGAATGAGATAGTGGAAGAATTAATAGTTTGTACTAGTTAGTACAATCAGGCACCATCTGGGTGTCTGATTTAGCCTGCATGTGCTGTGATCAGTGATATGCCCAGTTCACCCACTGCTCCTAGCAGTCCCCTTGACATTGTCCTTTTGACCACATGTCTTAAGGAGCTAGATTTTCACATTTTCCCTGATTTTTAAGAAGGGCATTGGTATCCTTCCAACCAACTTTCTTTTAAAATTCTTCTCTAGCTCTATTCCAATACTTTCAATAAAAAGAATTTCACCCAGAGAGTTAGCTACAGGCAATGAACGAGTTGCAGGAAGGGTAGGAAGACTGTGGTATTGCTCAGGAGACCTGAATGAAAGAACCCTTTGGCCACTATTTCAGGCTGCTTACTCTTGGTGCTGGCCATTCTCTTCCAGGAGGAGAAAGTAGTTCTGTAGGAAGCTGATTACTCCCGGAGAGGATTCGTCAGTAATGACACCTGTTTCCTGAGAAAGAAGCTTTCCTCAGACAACAAGGAGAGAATGAGGACAAAAGGCCTACTTTGCTAAGCATTTACACTGATGCAAAATGAACACAGCCAAATTCACAAAGTGTTCTTCCCTAGGAGCACTCAGGCCTCATTTCAGTAACCACATTATATGTATAATGGGCAGTTAAGATCAGTACCACTTGGAACTCATTTAAAATTTATGGCTTCCCCCAACTCCTGTTTTCTGGATTCAGACTCAATTTATGGCTTGGAATACAGTGTTTCCTACAGGAAAAACTTTGAAATGTGCGAGAGAAAAAAGGGCTCTTGGAGAATATTAAATATCTCTTACAAAACACCATGCTGATGAGTAAATGAGAGTGTAAATGAATCCAGATAAAAAGTATTGTGTTTCCATGGAAATGCTCAGGGGCTCAAGAGTTAAGGGAAAAAGTTTTGTGGGGAAATGTGTTTTAGGTTATGCCAAATGCAAAACGTGTGCAAAAGCGTTTGAGATGTTTTTCCTACTAAGATGCCGCCACATTAGTCCTTCTTAGTAATTAGTAAATTAGACAAGTAAAATTTATGTGTAAATTCAATGCAGTTCATGAGCATGAATAATGACCTCCAAGTACAAACTGCAATTAAATACAGAATATTTGTAGAATTGCCCTCGAGTAAATTCTAGGCTCTAAAGAAGTTGTGAATTAGGCCATGAAGAAAGAGATGAAGGCATTGACTTAATGAATTTGATTTTATTTTTAATGTGGCTTTTAAATTCTTTTGAATTTAGTTATTTTAAGAATGTGGATGGGAGAAGAAAATGGAATAGAATGATTTAAGTGGGCACACACGTCAAATTTTCATTCTTCATAAATCTAGAAGAGGACCAAAGCAAAAGGACTTTAGTACAGTGAAAAAAATCTGACTGTGTTGAGTCTTGCAGATAGGCAATTAATTTTGCCTCCTCTTTTGACACTAAAAGATACAATAAATTCCTTAGTGTCTAGTTTTCTTTGTGTATCATTAGAATGAGCACTTTTTTCCAGTATATATGAGAATATGATATGAATTATTTTCACTTCCTCTTTGTCAAACCCCTGCTGAAGTCATGTCAATCAGCTACACTGTGCTGAGTCTTCTATGAAGACACAGAGATGGAAACCATGGCTTCTGTCCTCCAAAGACTGGTGGCATCAGAGAAAAAGAAATCATGCAATAAATGTATTCAGTGTATGACCATGCTAAGGGTTCCAGAATCCAGAAACCAAACACAATGAGGGTCCAGAAGAGTGATTGAAAAAACGTTCATCAATTTTATTTCTTCAGTGAAGTATCTCTGAGATTTTTAATTCACACTTATATCTTCATTATCTTTCTAAACCTTGTAGTGAAAGAATATCTGTCAACCTGTTCCCGTCATAGCCCCTATCCACACCTTCTCTGTCTATGCATGCTAGTGCCAATTGAAGTCCTATAGTTATAATGTGAATTTCAAGTATCTTTGAGTCTATATCTGTTGTTTGCACATCACGATGTGTAATAATTATCTGTTAATTTTTAAAAGTAAAACAAAAGCCTATTGTCAAACATGTTCATCAAGCTTAATAAACTACTTTTACTAAATGCATAATTAATCAACATAATAAATTCACATTTCATGAAGACTGTTGGGTAAAAATCTCTCAGGGAATGATGGAAAAAAATGTTACCCTGTGGAGTGAATTTAGTTCTCATGGGGATCTAAACAGAACTGTGAGTACTTTAATTCAATTGGTAAGAACAGTTCCACATCAAATATTTAGCAAAGTGAGATGATTGTTCCTAAATGTCCTTGCTGACCCTAGGAGGAAAATTTAAAAGAAAATTGTGCCCATCCCATTTTCACCATTCTAAACACCGAATATCACCATAATTTTCTTGCAGTATTTTCAAGCAAAATGTAATTCTATGGAGGAATTACAATACACAGCAGAGGTTCTTACTCAGGCATCTGAGAAATATGCACTTTGGTTAATCCATTGTGATTTTGAGTTATTTAGTCAGAGGAATGGATCAAGTCAAAACCAGACCAATTTTAGTCTAAGACTATCAGTGGGGAAAAAGATGTACTGGGATCATGTGGATGGGCTTCCAAATTGCCTTTTCAAACAGTTCCCCTGACAAATTACTGGAGTCCAAGTGGATACACATGGAGAAGGTGTCAAAAGTGTACTTCCAAAGTCCCTAAGTAGTGCCTGTTTCTGGGGAATTCTGAAATGCTGTAGCTGACACCAATTATAAAGAGACTGTGTTATTGAGAGTTGGCATAAACGTAGAATGTCAACTTTTACTGTGAATATTTAGAGGCTAAGAACAGTGCAGTATTGTAGAAACTACTTCTTGCAAGGCAGAAGGCACTTGCCAAACTACTACTGCTTGCAAAGTTATGAACCATAGGAAAGAAGCCCCTACAGTGTGGAAAAAGTGGAGAGATGCCATTTCCTTAAAACCGGGCAACTTCTTTGAGTTTGCAATTCCAATTGTCACATGTATAAACAAGCCATGCCTTCATTTTGCATAATTTCCCAGACAGTGATTACTCTTCAGCACTCTGCAAAGCCCTGGTCATTTCTCCATTCATTCATGGCATTCAACCTTT
Source organism: Cuniculus paca (assembly GCA_004365215.1). Taxonomy (NCBI): domain Eukaryota; kingdom Metazoa; phylum Chordata; class Mammalia; order Rodentia; family Cuniculidae; genus Cuniculus; species Cuniculus paca. The sequence continues at coordinate 24,327 of RJWT010003417.1, read as the reverse complement.
GCTGAGCATCTCATCAATGCCAGACATTGTGTTAATCAATGGGAATGTGACAATACTAAAGTACAGGCCCTGATATCAAAGAGCTTACTGTGCAGGAAGGAGAAATATGCCTCCCAAAATCATTAGTTTAAATGATTATTTCAAAACAGGCATGGTGGTGAATACAGCACCCTGGAAGCTGAGGCTAAATGATCAAACCTTCAAGCCTGTGCTTGGTAACATAGTGAGATTCTGTCTCAGAATAAAATATAAAAAAGGACTGAGGAGATAGCTCAGTGCAAAGGTCCTGGGTTCCATCCCTAGTATCACAAAAAAAAATAAAATAAATTTTCTGCTAAACAGTTTCCTCCACCATGGCATTATTGATATTTTGGGCTGGAGATCACTTTGTAGGAGGGTTTTCCTGTGCATCGTAGAATCTTTCACACTATCCCTGACTTCTCCCCACTACTTGTAAGTAGCACACTCCCAGCCTAATAACCATATGTATCTCCAGACACTGTCAAGTATTCCAGGAAGGCAAAATCATGCCTGAGTGGAAATCACTGTGCTGAAAGTACTTCTCGGGAATTGTGGAAGCACAGAGAATGGAGTCCTTATTCCGTCTAGGGGCCCCAGAGTCTTGCCTTGAATTTGGAAATTCATTCATTCAAGAACTAAAGTAAACACATATCAAAGGCAAAGTGCTAGACTATGTGTGGAAGGAAGTAGGAGTGTGTTCAATGGAGGGACGTGTATCTGGGACCTGCCCTATGTGAGGTGTGAACTGGGAAGGTAAAGCCAGTGAGCTAAAGATGACCAAGTCCAAGAAAAGCCTCGAGCCCCATGTCAGACTCTTTAGAGGTTTGCGTTTTACCCTGTGTGCAATGAAAAGCTACTGTAAGGTTTTAAACAGGAGATTTTTATGCATGAATCACAAAGGCTGTGTGTTCAGTTGGCAAAACAATTTATGGAAAAGTCAAACATCCTGTCAACTACTGCCCAGCCCATAACAAATAATCATTGCGTCTGGGTCTTCTCCCCGAATAAATCTCATAGATGATCTCTCAGAACTGAGCTGCCAGGGCTTAGAGGTCCTTGAGGGAAATCCATAGCTACCCTTCCTTTGAAAGGGTCAAAGCCTCTGCAATCACTGTGAGATGCACATTCTTTGCATGTATCCTGGAAGCCCAGCCATCCAAGATACAAGAAGAAGAAATACAGGAGAAATCCAAATCAATAAAGCAATATGACAGGCCACATACATTTACCAATGCTCTAATTTCTAACTTCCAACATACAAATTTTTCCTTTTGATAAAGGAACTTTGCTTCCTGGATGTAGAGGGCTTGTGGCCAGGCTCCCAGATTAAGTGAAAGTCATTACAAAATGTTTTACACACATAGGAAGCGCAGGAATTGTCCAACACTCGTCTGGCCATCCAACATTAATTCTAATTATCTCAAAACGCAAACGTGCTCAAATTTCCAGCAGATGATATTATTTTCTCCTTGACATCAGACATAAAAGAAAGAAAAGTAAACATGGGATAGTGATGGCATTAAGTTGGCAGTCATTTTTCTTTAATATTTCAAATTCAATTCCAAACCAGATTCTCTGTGTTGTCCTGGAGATTAGGGTAGGAAGATTGTCGTCTTGCTCTGATGAAAGTCTTGCCTTTCCAGTTAGCTTAATTAAGCAAAAAGGGGAGGAAGCCTGGAGGAGAGCAGTCTGGTTTATATCAGGGTTAGAGTTTTGGTTTTTCTAACACACCACAGATTTTTGTTGTTTTATGTTTTCAACATTTTTCTGGTTCTTGGTAGAAGGGCCAGTTCCGTTTTTGAAATGAGCTAACCCCATGGGTTCAGTGACTTGGCACTTTTATTAAATGTGTGGTATTTCTGATGACAGCAAGCCAGGGTCAAAAAGATTCTGTGTTTCAACTTGGTCTCCAACATTCAGGAAAGGTTAGCTACTAGTACAGCAAAGGTGAGCTCTCCAGTCCTCAAAATCTATAAATATTGTTAAAATCAGACTATTTATCAAAATATCTTATTTCCATTTCTTTTTTTATTTTAAACAGAAAAAAGCAAGAAATAACAATAAACAATTTCAAAACAGGTTATTAAGAGAGTAACAATAATCAATACATTGCGTATAATTATATTCACAGTAGTTGGTCAGAGTATAAGATAAAGGCATGAAATATTGTCCAGAAAATTGCTAGCACAAAACTTTCCCTTCAATGAACCAAGAGAAACCCGCTGTATAACTGTCTTCATTGTCTTGAAAACATCCTCTTCTAAAAAGTTATTTTCTGTGTAAATGCTATCTGCTATGGTGACTTGCTATAGTAGACTCATAATCTGGGTCTTCAAATTTGAACTTAATGCTGGGTCTCTTTGCTTCTTTGTTGTCATATATATGTTGTTAAAATGCTATACACATCAGATATGTACTTGCGGCAAACAATTCATCTAACTTGTCTTGGATTTTCCTGATTGATCTAAAATTTTGTGATTCCAGCACTGAAAGTCCCTCGTCCTGAGGCTCTCCTCATACCCGCCAAACCAGGAAAGGGATCACCCCCTTCTTCTCTACAATGCAAAATATAATGTGTGGGAAGAGGACGGTGGTTCACAAAATACACTCAGTTTGCATCTCCAGAAAGTAAATTGCTCAGATATGACTCCTGTCTACCATTAGATATTAATAGTTACTCATGTTCATTTTTTTTCCTCATTTACAGTTTATGATCTCAACAAGTCAGTGACTGTCAGACAGGATGAAATTTCCATTTGCCATTAGCACTAGATAAGAGGCAGGAGGCTGAGAACACAGCAAGCATGTATTCCCTACTTCTGGTGCTGCCATTTGAACAAGCTGCATGTATTTTATAAGCACATACAGAATGCTCTGGGCACCTGGAACTCTGGTGAACATGATATCAGCAAACTTATCCTTTCCATGAGAAGGTGCCCACCATCCATCCAAAGATAGTGCAAACATACACTGTATGGAAACATACGCTGTAGAGTGTTATAAGATAAAGGCTAGGTCACCACATTCCTCTCCTTTCTAATATTTCACTTATTCAAATATTTATTGGGTGTGTTCCCTGGCTCTACTGTACATTAAAACAAGACAACTGTGATGGAGAGAATGGAAAGGGGTTATGATATTTACTTTTCTCATCATGGAAATCAGTTGGTTCTGCATTTTTTTGTTTTGTTTTGTTTTTGTTTTTGTTTTTTTGTAAGAAGGACTGAACCCAAGGCCTTGATGCTGAGTTACACCTCAGCCCTTTTTTATTGTTTTTATTGTAAGACATGGTCTCACTAAGTTACTAAGCTATTCAGGCTGAGCTCAAGCATGTAGCCCTCTTGCCTCAGCCTCCCAAGAGTGCCTGCCGGGATTCTCAGTATGTGCTCCCAGACTTAGTTACACTGATTAATTCTTAACATTGAGAATGAGAGGAATCAGGATTGAAAAGTGAGTTTATACCCTCTTCTTATGCAATGGAAAAAATTGTAAAAGAAAACACCAAAGGTAACAAGAGCTAGAAACCAAAGAAACAGCACCAAAATCTTAACTCAAAGAAAATAAAATGAAAAAATAAATAGAACTAAATGAAGATAAAAAGGTTTTGTTATCACAAATGTAAGTTTGAAAAATACAAATACATTTTATATAAGTGACATGTTGAAAATAACCAAACTTTAAAAAGACTTATGAAATCAACTTTATTGATATGCAGCACATTTGCAATACAATGCAACCATTTTATGTGTATATTTCGATGCGTTTGGACAAATTTTACACCACACAAGCATCCCCACAATTATGACATACAGCTCTGCATGACCTCAGAAAGCCCTCCTTCCCAAGCAGTGCCCCCACAGCCTCCCCTGCCAAAACACTAAGACCAATTTCATGCTGATAATTTTGAAACTCTCAGTTGAAGAAATCAGTGTTTAATATTAAGATTACTGAACTAATGCATTAAAAATGAAGTAGAAAATTTGAATCACCAGAGAATCACCCATGCTAGGACTAGGAGGAGCCGATCAAGGATCCAACTAGCCAGCCTTTCTGGTAAGCCACGCAGACCATGCAGGACACAGGAAGATAAGGGAAAGTCAGCATCCCCCGAGAATCAGCCATGCTGGGACTGGGAGAAGCCAATGAAGGATTCAATTACCCAGGCTTTCTGGTAAGCCACGCAGATCACTCAGGACCCAGAAAGACAATGAAAAGCCAGAAACTCCAGAGAATCAGCCATGCGGGGACTGGGAGGAGCTGATGAAGGATTCAACTAGCCAGGCTTTCTGGTAAGCTGTGCAGACCATGTGGACCCAGGAAGAGAAAAAGTCTGTGTCTCCTGTAAGCCTACCAGCATGCAGACTGAAAATCACCAAACCCTCTCACCCCATAAGCCACCAGCTGGTTTGGAGGTCCACCTGAGCTGATAGCAATTGAGGTACAAAAAGCACCCGAAGGATTGTATTGTTAGGTTGAATTTACAGGCATGGGGTTGACAGTCTGAGCATGTATAGGAAGGATAACAGTATGCAATATGGTGAATATGGGGGTTTCTTTCTGTCTTGTTTTTAAAGTCTAATAATGTTCTTACCGTTTTGTTTTATTCTTATTTTTTTTCTTTACTCAATATTCTGTTTGGATTGGTTTTATTCTGTTTTGTTTTGGTCTGATTTTGCTATAACTGATAGAATGGAAAACTACTGTGAAGATAACAAGATATACTATAGTAGCCATTGTCATTTTCCCATTACCCTGCTTAGATATTCTGTACCAATTTCACTGCTGTGTTTTGATTGGATTTATTCTGTTTTGTTTTGTTGGGTTTTACTATCTTTAAAATAAAAAAAAATTAAAAAAAGAAAAGAAAATGTGAATCACCAAAAAAAATTGTATCATATGTTTTAAAGGTTGGCAAGCAATGTCAGGTAGGTCAAGAAACAGACTTTCAGAGCCACTTGAAGTGTTATGATACAGAGAACAGGAAGGGACCGTTCTCAATTTTCTCATGTTACCAGTCCAATCTGACAAGGGCATAAAAAAAGAGCAGGGGAGAGAAAAGACTGGGACCAGAAGCCAATCCTGTGGGTCAATTACATGTAGAAGTTCTAAATCACATTGCAGCCATTCTGTCTCAACAGAATGCTAGAAGAATACAAGTGGTTTAAGAAATTTAATTGTGACAATTGAGAAGTCATTTTTTAGTATTAGTTAACCTAATAGTGTAACACATGCCTCCATTTGTCAATTTTACCCCCAAAATCTATAAATTTAATGCAATTTAAAGTACAAATGAGGTTTTCTTTCTTGAAATTTGACAGTGAGTTCTAAAATAACATGGGAGAACAATGGACAAAGTTGGTAAATAAAATGTGGGAGGGGTAGCACAGAGAGGAAGATGGCTCTATAAAACAGGAGTTGATAGCAGTGAGAAAATTTAGTCCCAATGCCAGACTAGACATCTCAGCAGACGGAATGAAATGTCTCAATGGAGATGCACCATAGAAGAATGGCATTTTTTATATTCATTGCATCTAAAGGGACCCATGCAGCAAATTCTGACCAATGGAATGCCAGCAGAAATGAAGGATACCAGATCTGGAAAAGACCCTGGAGGACTTTCCATGCCCTGTCTTCCTTCCCTTGAGAGCTCAACATGACAGACCTGAGAGATCAGAACCATGTAATGGAAATAAACAGGATCCCTAAGTTGTTGCATGGAAGACACTAGTCCAGAGGAGCTATCTAATGAAGAGTACACTAGTAACTATTACCAGCCAGCTTCTAGGGGTGATGGGGGAGCTCTAATTAGGACTGATCACCAGTTTCATTAACGGAAATATGTTTATTTTAGGCAATGTGACATCACAATGTGACCGCAGATTTGGAAAAAGATAAATGAAATCAGTTTTCATGAGTCAGGGTAAAGCAATTCTAGCACACCACTGCCCACACCACATCTAACTGTGCTGCCGCTAAGAAATAAACACTTTGAGTTTAGCCTCTTAGAAACCGGTTGCTTTTTGTACCGACTAGAGAGTACTACCTTAACTAACATAATCCAGTACTTAGAAAGATATGAGAAACAATCTATTTCATTTTAGCATAGCTGTTACATCAAAATTTGACAATGTAATGGAAGAAAACATGAACAGTTCTTTGTAAAATGGATGAGAAGTACTTGTCTGACATAAACATTTTTTAAAATCAAATGAATCAAATAACAAACAAATATCTGTCTGACAGTTGAACATATTGTTAAGGGTAAGAAACTCAATTCATAATTTATCACAGTAAGTTTAAGGAGAAACTCATACTAGCATTACAGTAAATCACAATGTTTTCTGATTTTTCATGTTAAAATAAAACACAAAAAATTATACTAAGAATAAGTAGATATTTCCATAACATGAAAAGGAGTAAATAAATCAATAGGCAAGATCATGATTCATAACCATTTAGAATAATACAGGAATCATTCATTCATTCTTGTTTTATTTAACATTGCTCTGAGGAACTAGCTATGCAAATTAGTTAAGAAATGGAAACTAACAGAATTTTTAAGAAGGAAGAAAAAAAAACCCTTCCTTATGCTTATTATTGTGCATCCAGAAAACCCTAAGTTTAATGGAAAATTTTTAGAATAAATATACAAGAAAAAACAAAATAGGGATTACATATTTCCAATAAATTTCAAGTCTCTAATGGAATTTGAGGAAGCAAAATGCTTCTAAACCAGTCAGCCAAAAATGTAGATGGAAACCAGGGTAATTAAGTGGAGAGGTATCTTTGATTCTCTGCTCTCTCTTTCTAGCCTATGATTTCCATCCTCTCCATCCCTTTCTATCTCACTTTGTTTTTTCACAAACCGAAACTGACAGCCTCGGTCAGGAGAATAATATTTTCAAACATTTTATCTTATGTGGGAGAATTAGTGGACTTAAAAGTTTAAGTATTTGTAAATGAAAAAATTCTCAAGCAAAAAATCTGGTTATTTTCCAGAAAGAGATAAATACATCACATTACAGTGATATATGCATACCTATGTTGATAGGACAACTCATCATAGCTAAATCTTGCACAGCCTATGTGTCAATCAACAGATGAATGGACAAAGAAATTGTGGTACATAAACAAAACAGAGTGGTACACAATCATAAAGAAGGATAAATTTGAGTCATATCTAGGAAAATGAATCCATCTTAAAGCCCTTATGCTATGTGAAATAAATCAGACACGGAAGATTAACTACCACATGATTTCTCTTATGTGAGAAATCCAAAATATAAATAATTTCAGGACAAATAATAAAGATGAATGACAGGAAACAGAGAGGTAGACCATGTGGAGATGGGAAAGGGATCTGGGGATCGAGGGAGACAGGCGTGTGGGGAGGAAAGGGGGAAGTACAGATGCTTAAAATGTCTCACGTATATGTACCAAATCCTTTGATGTATCACAAATATATACTAATTTTAAAAAGGAATACAAAGTTAGAAAAAAATCATTTTAAAATTTCCTCTGGATCTTTCTGTTTTGAAGGCAGGAACCCTTTTTGGTTTTGCAGATCATCTAGTAAGACCCCAGGATAGGCAAAGTAAAGGCAAGTTCAGAGTCTAATTTGTTATGGAAAGCACAAGTTTTTGGAATTAGAAAAAAGGCATGGTTTGGAGGGATGCACCAGGACCTATTGGTGTCATTATTTGAATCAAAAATGATCGTGCTAAAATAAATAAATTGATTAACTAATTAATTTTTAAAAATTATGGTCTCAAAAAGGCTGTTGTGTTCAGCAGTGGAGATTTTGAAAGTTTGTTTCATCATGAGGGTGTTAGCTTCAACAGTGGATTGATCCATGATGAGTTCACAGCTGAATATGTTGAAGGTTGATCCTGGTTACAAGAAGTTGGTCCCTGGGGGAGTGTGTTTGGAGGGTGTGTCTTTCCTCTGGCTCTTCCCCTACTTTCTGCTTCCTGGCTACTGTAACTTCACCAGATTTTGTCTCTCACATCCTTCCATCTTGATGTTCCTGCCTTGGAGCCTGTCAGCCATAGACTGAAACCTCTGAAACCGTGAGCCAAAATAAAGCTTTACTTCTTTAAACTGCACATGTCAGATATTTTGCCCATAATAGTAGAAAGTTGAATAATACACTGAAGGAGAAGAAAAGAAAGTGAGTGACTCCAGAAACATGATAGGAAGTTGGCAAATCCCTACAAGCCTACCCATTCTCTTTCTGCACTAATCCTTTTAAAAAATTAGCTGTAAAAGTGTTCACTTTCTCACCTCCAATTCATTCTAGAATTCCAATCTAGTTTCTTCCCCAAAGACTTTCTGATTCTACCCTAGTCCACATGAACACATCCATATTTTCAAATCTAACATTTAATTTTCTTCCTTTTTCAACTTCCAAGTGACACTTGAGACAGTTAACAATTCCACTGGTTTCTCATACTTTCTTGAGGACCTGTCTTCTTAATTTACTTTTCCTTTGGTTTCACACCACAAGTCCTCTTGCCATTTACTAGGCAGAAAAAAATTTCTAATATTCAAGGCAGGCAACAGTAAGTTGTAGGTATAATACAAATCATACAAAATAATAAATTAAACAGAATGTCTCATTAAATATTGACCATGGGCCTGAGATAGGGATCTAAAATCTTAGTGGGCTTGAGACTGAGCAAACATCATTCCATAAAACTATAATTTATGTGCATGTGATTTTGATTTAATTATGGTGATGCTAATTTATAAGTGTTCCACTCTGTAAACAAGAGAGAAGAGGAGACTATGATGTAACAGCCACCATGTTGCTGATCTACATCCTCATTTGGGTGAAATGCAGCAGATGAGAGAAAAGAAAGTTTCCAAGAAATGAGGAAAGAGGGTAAATCAACCTGTGTTGCACTATCTGCCCATAGAAACCTAAAGTTACAAGCTTGCTCTTGTTCCACCACAGACTTCGGGCTCTTCTCATGCACAATACACAAAAAGAAGTACCTTGGTATGCAAGCACCACCACAAATACCCACAGGCAAGCCCTCAAACAATCAAGGATTCCTCTCAAATGCCTTCTGCTGTTACCCTTTCCTGGCCTTCTTTCTCAGCAGTCTATTTTCTTATATAGCTGAAGGTTTCATGAAAAACTATTCAGCATTGCTGCAGGAGTAGCTACAGAGTTCCAAAGGCTTGGTGAGTTCCCAAACATCTTCAGTAGAGTCAGCTAAAAAAAGTCTTATACTTGGGAGGAGTACACAGCAGTTCAACCTCCATCCTACGGCTGGAAAATATGATCATATAATGGGGGAGACCAGACATATGCTGATGATCAGGTGATCACACGTGTTAAAAAACATCGATAACTTTTTGTGCTGTGAATATTCAGAGCAATGTACAGGCCACCACACAGATTGTGGGGCCAAGAGAAGCTTCCTGGAAGGATGGACTTGGGCTGAACTGGAGGGATATGAGGATTTTTAAATATTGTAAGGAAGGAACAGTGGTTCAAGTGTCAAGGACAGGGCCTGTGCTGATCGCTACTTCCTTTATTTCTCCAAATGTCTCCTCAATTTATTACACTGGCCAAAGTAGGCAGATTTTTCCCCCTGGAGATAAGACTCATGTCTGATTCTACATAAGATTCAAATCCCAACACTTAAAGGATTAAAGATGGACTTGAAACTGGACTCGTGACTGAGACAAAGCTGATCTCTCTTCTCCATTAGTTTGGTGTTGTCTCTATGATCTTTCCAATGTGACTCCCACCATAGCCTATGAATAATATTGTTTAGCTGAAAGGCACACATTTTATATCAAAAAACCATCAAAAGTATCCTTTGCTTGATATTGCTTTCAACCTCCAATAACACTGTCCCTGTTTTCGTGTGGGATGGAATTACAAAGTACAAATGAAGAGAGAATGTCGCTAAATAACTAAGCATTGAAGAAACATGGGCAAAGACCAACCACAGTGAACTCAAGCTCATACTGGCTCCTAGCATATCTGTAAGGCCAGACACAGATTATTTCATCCAGATTCTTCAGAAACTGAGCACTGGTTGCTTGGGATACTGTGACTGCATATCCTATCAGCACCATTACAGACAGATTTCACCGGAGAACATGCAGACAAATACTTGCTACCCCTACCTCCTCCTGTCAGTAATTTCTTGTCTGCATCTAGACAAGGAATAGTCTAGACAGCTCAACATCTGGGTAACACTTGAGGCTGTGTGCCATTTCCCATGCCTAGCAGAGTAACAACTGGTAAAACCATTGTCACTTCTCTCTCTTTCTGGGAATGGAAACTCTAGCTCTTATTGCCACTGTCTACACAGAATTTGCACAGATATCTCCACCTGCAGTGACTTCTGTCCCCAAAGACTTAATTCCATATACAACTCCACTGTAGCCACTCTCCAATCCTTACTGACTCACATTAATGATGTGCATGTATGAGTTTTTCCCAGGAACTGGAGTAGCTGACCTCCAGATTCCTCAAGTTTGTAACAACTCAGAGATTACCCTAAGGGGTTGGAATTCTAAAGCCACTTTCTTAAGGTTTGCAACCTCATCTCACCCAGTGACTGCTGTCAAATTCTAAGGTATTACTCCCCAGGTAGAAAAAACTCTCTCCTAGTTAAGTATCTTCCTGTGGGATGCAATAACCAAGCTGTAGTCTGTATAACTGCATGATGGAGGTAAGAAAAGACCTTTTTAGCTCGTGTAGTTCATGAACTAGAATCGAAGTGTCATGCTGAAATTGATTTAGAGCTGACCAAAGACTATCTCCAGGTTCTAGGAAAACTGTTTTCAAAGTCCTGTGAAAACATTCATAAAACTTCTTGAACATCAAATAGGTCTTACAACAGAAAGTTCTGATGAGTTACTTTAATTGTAAATGAACCAGAAACAGATGGATTAAATTTCCTCTTACAATACACCAGGGACTGTAAATTAAGGGGAAAAAAGTGATTGGCAAAATATAAGTTGGGGCTCTCCAGAGGCCAGCCACTTGGAATAATAAGATGCAGTACACGTCACGTTGAAAGCATCATCAGGCCAGTTATGCTTTATGGAAGTTCAGGATCACATGGAAGGTGGAGGTAGACATGGAACCATGGTAAAGAGGTCCTGAGATACATATAAGTGTGAACTGGAAAAGGACGATGGAGGAGAAGAGGTCAAGAAGGGTGTGGTAGAGCAGGGAAATGCTAATGTAGAAAGGAGGTAGAGGACAAAAATGCATGGAGAACAGAGACCACTGACTTTTCACAAGCATTTGGACAACAGAAACTCTCTCCATCTCTAGTTTTCTGTTCCCAGCCTTGACTTTCCTTGCTAGGTATGCGAGTAAGTTTGTTGCCTACAGATGAACTGGTACCTACGGGTTGACCTGGGCATCCAGATGTATGTTCAAATGTAGTGACTGGTCACAAGAAAGATAAAAGGAGTTTGGATAAGGCAATGAATTATGGTAGATTTGTATAAGCATAAGAATAGAATTTAGACAAATAAGAATATAAACAATGAATACTGGATAGACAATATGAAAATTGCTTTGCTTTCAAATTCTTTCCAAGATTTTTAAAATGCTATTTGTTGGAAGCAGGAAAATGAAATGTACTGGGAAAATGAAATTATCAGGTTTGATGAATGACATTGGTACCAAAGGGACTGGCCCAAGAGAAAGAAAACAAAAGGTATCCATCTCAATTCTAGGAGATGCTGGCTTGAAGTCCAAGCCAGGATACCACAAAATTTAGAAGTAGGAAAAATTTCTTTCCACCCTTTTCAATCCTTCCTTCCCTTCCTAGCTACGTTAGCAAGAAATTATCCAGTTCAGGCCAGCTTGTCTGAGACATCTTAGGAAAAGCATTTCTGACTTGTTGCTGGTCAACCCCTCAGAATCCAGGATATTGACACCAAGAGCATCATTATTTGTTCAGTCTATTTGTTGACTTTTCAAAGCACTGCACACAGCTTAGATTTAAAATATCCCTATCATGGTTGCTCCCAATCTTTTCACACTTGACGTGTGAAAAGACAAATCAAAGACAGTAAGAGTTGATGCACAGTCTGTTCATAGACAATAGGTAAGACACAAACATAAATGGTCACTTCTTGCAAGTTTCACAATGACTTTGTCCTTCTCTGATTCATTTTGGGCACAAACTTTGAATCTCCAAGGCCATTGTATTTGAGTTACATTCTATAATGTCATAACCTTATAATTAACATACTGAACATGCCATGTTTTTCTTCTACCCTGCCTAGCAGCTTAATTTGGACAAGGGAAATCTAGATAAGAAAGTATTAATTATCTTCCAGAAAAAAAATAAGGGCACTTATCTTTTAGGACAAAATAGATCTGAGCACATATAAGAGTTATAACTATTTTTGCATAAAATAAATAGTCTCCTTTCTGTATTCTCCAGAAGGCGTGGTGACTTGTCATTTATCTTACACTCCCGGGTTGTACTCTTGTTCTTACTGTGACCCTTATTACTTATAGGAGATGAAAGGAAGATCAGAATTTTTTCTAGCTAGAATTGGACTGTAGTTTCATTGGAATAACAACGAACGTCCTTGAAAGCATTTCGCTCTTGAAACATGCCTGGGTTTTTATGTTTCTCTGGTCCTCGACCTTTGGCATCAAGTCCAGATGGGTGACACTGTGTTGGGCAAGAAGTGCTCTATCTCACATCAGTTCTCCAGGGCTACCAAGCCCTCTTCACCTAACAGGGAAGTAAGAAAGCCTTGGAGGCCTGGGGACTTCTCAATGCAGACTAAACTCAGCAGGGAGATCAACCTCCAACCGGATCTCATTTGCAAAGCCCTGGACCTGAAGGAAAGATGCTGGAAGAGAGACCTGCTGCTGACTCACTCCCAAAGTCAGAGTGACAGAAAAACAGCACTATCATTTTAATATCTCTTCATGATGAGGTATTAAGAGGTGGGATGATGTGAGATCTTTAAGGAGTGACTGGATCACAAGGGTTTTCTCCTCATGAATGGATGAATCAGTGGATAGGCTCACAGATTAATGTGCTATCTCTGAAAGCAAGTTCTCTCCAGCTAGCTTGCAATATCTTGCCACAGGATCTCCTGTGCCATGCTAGGACTCTGCAGAGAATCCTACCAACCAGATGCACTTTCTCAACTTTGTATTTCCCAATCCCAAGAAATTCAAAATATGTTTTTTTTTAAATCACCCAGTTTATAGTATTCAGTTACAGCAACAGAAAAATAACTATTATAAAGGGTGAATTTCTGCTGTCTTTGAGGACAGGTACTTGTCAGACCTTGACATTAAGGCTCCTGCCTCTGCCCCTCTAAAGGAAATAACATTAGTGACTGCACAATTGAAGAACCAGTTTATCTATCACACTTGCAGCTGTCAGGTTTCAGAAGAGGAGCTACATTTAACTCTCTGTCAAGCCAGCGAATGTGGTGGGGGCTTCCCCCTAGCTAGTTGGATCTGTAGAAGAAGAAATAAAATGCATAACTTTGGGGATACAAAGGAAACTGTGTTCATTATTCCCCAAGACCCTAATCACAGGAGAGCTCTCTAAAGCTGTCCAAGGGCATGCTTGAAGACGGATAGATTTAAAGTTTGCTTTCTTTGGTCTGGAAATTCCCATGGTCTCCTTATATCTTTTCTTGATACATCATGTGCCTTCTAAGGGGTTGGGGGAGGATTGCAACTCTGCACGATCTTCCTCACAAGTGAATCCCTGAACTAAAGAGAAAGATTGGATGACACACCTGCAGTGAGATGATGGGAAAGAAAAGAGGGAAGTCATCTGTAGATTTTCATAAAACGCTGACTTAATTTGGTATAACAGTGCTGTGGCTAATTAAAGACTGCACTAAATAATGAAGAAAGTAGTTGCTTGAAAGGACTTTCAGTAAATGCTGTAAATGATAATTGATTTTTGTTTTATTATCCTAAGCGTTGCTGCTAGTAATGCCATCTTTGTAAAATCAAAGAATGGCTGCATCTGCTCTGACCACACTGCTTTGGAATATGTGGTTTGTATCCTTCGGTCACAAATATAAGATAAAGTCTGTTTATAGATAGCACTTCCTCAGCAGGCACTAATTAAAGATGACATGTAGGAAAATGGGACAACTTGAAACATGAAGAATAAAGAAAAACTAAATGTCTTTTTCCAGGGAAATCCCACAGTCCCAGCCTTGAAAGGGGCAAAGCAGAAATACTTGGAATTGTGCATGAGAAAAAGGGTGGCAGAGATGCCCCATTTCCCGACCAGACTGTCACAGTCACTGTAGCAGAAGACCATCTATGTCACAGGGCACAGATGAAGGAGACACCAGAAGGTCAGATAAAGAAGAAATACACAAGCCAGAGTCTATACTCCCTGCTGCAGCACGCTGGGGCTGGACCGATGCTGGGATGCTTCCTGTGCTCCTCCTGCACTTGATACCTGCTCTGTGTCAAGCTGGGGATCAGGCACCAGGGATGCACGACCAACTCCCCGATGATTGCTGTGCCATGGCCCGGCCTAGCTCATAAAGACTGGCAGTGATCATGTCAACCCCTTCAAGGCATCCTGGGCCAATGCTAGTCCTGGCCGGTTTCCACCTCACCTGCATGATTCTCTACCTTGCTATATTTTCAAGGACAAATAGAAGTTTACAAACAAGCACGTAGATATTGAAGTAGTCTTTGGGATAAGAAAGAAACCCATGGGCAAAGGAGTGATGCAAGCCACAAGGCTGTGTATTCCAGGTGCTCCTGGCTGAGCAGTCTCTGCACACCAGACAGGAGTGGGAGGAGGAACAGGTGATGGTCTACGAGGGGGTGAAAGGCATCCAATGGTTCAAAGCAGAGCCTGGCCACCTTCTAGACTCTGCTTTCAAAAGACCTGCTAGACGATAGCCTGGATGACTGTCCCTGAATCATGCAAATAGTTTGAGGTCTGGATATTACACAATTTGGCAAGTTCTCTTTTTAAGCAAAGGGAATTGAAAACTTAGAATACGCAAATAGGTACAAAGGTGAAGAGCTTCTTAAACTTTTTGTTAGTACGTTTGCAGTCAATAGTGAGTACATTCTTCGGGAGTTGGTGCTCGTACACGACACGTCTTAACTCTTTTTTCATCCCCTTCCTCTCTCCTCCCTGACCCCTCCATCTCTAGGTCCCCTTCCCATTTGCAAATGGTCAATTTCCCTGCTTCTCACTCTTACTTATTTTTATAAACCTTTATTGGGAAAAAGAAAATAAACCTCCACAAAATTTTAGAATAATAATCAAATGAACGGATTAAAACATGAGTATTCCAATAACCTTTTTTTTTTGGCAGAATTCTCACCATTAAAGAAAAACAATTCAATGGTTTTATGATTCTATGCATAGCAGGCATACAATATTCCTGAAAGGAGACACTTTTACTCAGACCTGTTGTCTTCTGCCCACGATTTTACACATCCACTTTTGGAAGAATTTCCCACTGACCAGCTTCCTGTTTTGTGCACTTTCAACTTTGCTGGTCCTCGACACTCCCAGGATGTCTGATCAGATGCTGTAGGACACATTGACATCACCATGTGCCTTCTACTTCCTGTCACAGGGTTGGGTGCGTAAGTACAGGGCTGATGGGAGTGCTCCTAGAAGCCATTCCTACCCTTGAATGGCTAGCAGTAACTTCACTTGGAAACAACTACCAATCACAAAAGCATCCCCCACTAAACCCAAATCAAATGCATTCTCAAGCCAACTTCCTTTTAGCTGGATCCCCAAAGCACTTGTGACTATGCAACCCCCCCAACACTAGGAAACCAGAGGGGAAATCAGCACAGAAAGAAAAAAGTTCTAACTAACAGTGACTAAATATATCTCATTTTTAATACATTTTACAAGACTGCACAACCATGTGAGCACGTTGCAGTGGTTCCTCCCAGTTCCTGGAAGGGGCCTGTGTAGCAGAAAGACCACAGCTGGAGCGGGTTCATTTATTACCTATGAGTGTGTTCTTCTATGGGGGTCCACAAGCTTGCCGATCCGACTGTTGTTGAGAATGCCAATAAAAAGCTCCATAAATAGTAACTAGTTCTAATAACGGACCACTAGAGGCAGTACTACTGGACTGAAACTGGCAGAATTGAATGGCTTTTAGCAAGTACAATCAGGATGGTCCAGTGATGACCAGAAATAGAAGCAGACAGAGAAAAGAATGTGGTGTCATCTAGCCTGGCACTAGCCCACTCCATTTATCCAATACACCTCTCAACATGCGGTTCCAGGTATAGAACACGGAGCTCAGACAGTGGGGGTGTGGGACCAGGGCTCTGAGTAACAGGGCTGCTTTAGCATCCTATGCCACACTCTGCCATGGGTGACTGTTTCTCCAGTTACTCCATCAGTGTGGGATCTGTCTGTCTGTCCTTGGGAATGAGGCCACCCAGTAAGTGATGTCTAAGCACCCAGCCTGCTGAGGCAGACCCATCCACTGGTTATTTCATCTTTTTCTCACAACCTAGCCAGAGGCTAGTCTCACACAGAGATGGGAAAAATGCACTTGATTTCAAATTGTAAAAGTACAACTAGAATATTTCAGCTTTATACTTTTGAAATTATATCATTTGGGCCTAATTTCCTCCCTCGGACCCTCAAGTCAGTAAAGAAACAAGCTGAGTGCAGACAGGAAGGAGCAGTATGTCAACCAGCCCATAGACATGACCCTGGCACCCTGCAGGAAGGTGAAAAGCACTTTCCTGTCATGAAAATCCTACTGCAGGATGGGTGTGTTAACTTGAAAACCAAGTGGGAGAAACCTCACTGAAAATCCTCAGTGGGCTGCACCGGCATTGCTCTCCCCCAGATACTCCATCATTGCACAAAAATTGCACAGCGAGTGTGCTTCTTGCACAGGAAGTCTTTTCTGCTCCTCGGATAATCCCAAAAGGAGATTTGCTGGATGTCCCATAATGAATAAAACTGCTGATAGGGATGGAAAAAGTTTATGAAGGATTTGCAAACCCAAAATACCATATGTGGAGTGAGAACACTTTATTTATACCTTTGCCTGATACTTCACCCACGCACACAGGATTATGGAAGAAATATATGGCCACTGCTGGCCCAGAGCTCTTTTGGGCTGTCCCCACCCGCCTTGCAAGGAGAGCAGCTGACCCAGGGCCAGACGTTGCTCTGCAACACAAAAGTCCTTTTCAAGTTGAAAGGAAAAGTAATAGCAGAATTTAAAATAGTAAACACAGTCCCCGTATATTTTGTTTCTGTTTCAGTCTACAAATAGAAGTAAACCTAAAACGGCCTCTTTTGGCATAAGATTATAGGTTAAAAAATAAATCCACAGAGCATTATATAATAGTAAGATAAGAATAATTAAGAACACTATATTTCCTTTTAAAAACCTTGATGGATAACCTTTAAGATGTTTTGAGGGTTGTGTTCAGGCCACACACAGGATGGGCAATATTTTTAATTCCTTTTTTACAAAAAGGAAAAAGAAAAAAAAAAGAAAGCTAATATTGCTTAAAATAGAAGGAGGTCCATGGGCCTTGCATTTATCAAAGAAATAAACATATTTTTAATCACACATAATTATCTCCGTTTGAAGGAGTTAGAACCAAGGCCAAACACACAACGGCACAGACACACATGTGCTCATCATGTCTGTGGACAAAGCAGGAGCTCCGTGGGTGCTTGGTAGGAGCAAAATCTTGTTCCTGGGCTTCTGTGATGCCAGCGCTTGTGCAGAGCCAAAGCCTTGAAGTGGGTAATAAAGCCCTAGGAGCACAGAGTTCAAATCCAGTATGGGCTTTCCCTTCCTCCCTCTTGGGATTCCATATGTAACTCTGACCTAAGCAAATTCGCATTCCTTATACCCCTTGTCCACAGGTACAGTAATACCGTGCAGGAGCAGCACACAGCCAGCCTCTAGGAACAGAAAACAGAGCTTCTTTCTTCAAGGGTCCCCCAAAATGAGATAGATGGAGTAGGAACAGAAGTCCAGTACTCAGAACCTCTGCCAGTGTGTGGGCTTCCCTTTGTGGGGGACTTTAAGTAATTCACCTGGACTCCCCCTTGTGATGGAGAATTATTTCACCCATCAGGTTCCTCAGGCTACGGTTCTCAAACCCAATTGTGCATCAGGTAAAGATGTGGATATGTCCTGAGATGTGTTGTTAGGCAAATTCATTATGGGCAACATCCTAGACTGTATGCACCCAGACTAAGATAACATCGATGCTACTAGCTATTGTAATCTACAGTACCACCATCACACACATAGTCTGTCACTGATGAAACATAGTTACAGAGTTCATGACTGGTTGGGGCAAACGCCCATCTATATGTTGCTAGCAAGTGTTTTCTTAGAAGGGACTACATTTTAAATTAGTAGATTTTGCACAACATGGGCAAGCCTTATCCAATCAGTTGATGATTTCCCCCAGGAACATGGCAGTCTATTTCACTCCACTATCCTCAGTCTTGATCTGGAGAGACAGCTCTTCCCTAGAGTCTCCAGCCTGTGACCCAGCCATGTAATCACATGTAAGTTAATTATTTGAAATAAATCTTAATTTCTTGATAGATGATAGAGAGAGCTCCATGACCCTATGCATTTGTATGCCATTATTGCTAGAGGTTAATATTGAACCTACTGCATTAACTCATTCCCTCATTCATTTAGGAAATGCATAGTCCTCTACTAGATTCTAGAAGCCCAGTGGGACAATGTGAATGTGTTCTCTGCCATCACAGAATTTAGGAACAACTAAGTAAATGATGACAAGGGACAGCTGGGTAGACAGCTCCAAAAGAAACAGAAGGATGGTCAGCTAATTGATAGTAGAATCATTATAAAAGTCCTCTTGGGAAAGTAGATATTTAAATCAAACTCTGGAAGATGAACTTGAGTTAGTCAAATGGGAAAGAGGATTGTTCAGGCAGTAGAAACTGCATGTGAAGGCAAAAAGAAATGCCAGGGTTTTGTAGGTCACAGTTAAAGATGCCAGATCCTGTGAGGTTAAGTGTTAGAGGATGGGAGGGAAAGGAATGCTGAGACACCAGCAGGGGGCAGTCACTTCAGGAGGGTAGATTTGACCTGACCTGGTGCTTGAACTGTAGGCTTGGATTTGGAAGAGGAGAAACAGGCATAGATTAAGAGCAATTTGAACATGACAATGATGAGGGAACTTGAGGCTTGTTGAGGTAGAGATTTCCTTGTGACATCAGAAGAGGGCTATCCAGACACCACTCCTTCCAACCTTCCCCTCTCTTCTCCATGATGCTTTGCTTCTTCTTGCTTCAAGAACAACCCAGCCTGTGCCTCACAACTAGACAGCACAATACACAGGAATATGGGCTGGAAACCTAATCTTACCTTTGGCCTGAGGGCTCACCTTTGGGGGCTAGGACTACATCCCAAGTTCTCAATCTGTACCTGCTAAGTGGAAATAAACTCTTTCCCCCAAATCTTCAGTTTGTGCTTTTGCTGAAGATGTATTCCACTGGAAACATGAGGAACATATTGCACCAAAATGTAGGATCTGCCTACTTTGATGCTACTTTGATCCTACTTTGACCAAGGGGAGTGCTCTGAGCACACACTCACTTCCTTCCCTGTGTGTGGCTGGAGGCCTGAAGTAAAAAACCAACCATCTGCAGCAGGGATGACGGGGGAAGTGGCCCTAGCACAGCCCTGCAAGCTTCAAAGCTGAGAAAAACTGTTCTAGAACCCAGCCCCTTCTGGGTCCCTCCTGCCCACTAACCCACCACATAGTAGGTAGCTTCTGCCTTGGTATTTGTATTTCACTCCCGGACCTCCAGGCTCATCCTGTCCAAGGCTTTGGGGACCTCTCAGTGAATGAAGCTTTGTGAGGGATGACTCAGATCGGGTGAAACCCAAAGCCAGTGTCAGGGCCTGAGTACTTTTGGCCACAGAGGAAAGGAAGCTGCCTCTGCCAGTGACGAATGAGAAGCGACAGCTCTTAAGGAGGACATGCAGGCAGCTGCCTTTAGGTCCCCAAAACGTGGCATCAACCTTCCTAGTGATATCTGTGAATGCTTCCAAACTTGATGACTTCCAGAGGTCTCTTTGCCACTTAAGTCACCAAACGCCATGTAGTGTGTGTGTGTGTGTGTGTGTGTGTGTGTGTGTGTGTGTGTGTCTGCAAACTGGAGGAGGGTGAATAAAAAGAAAAGAATGGAGAGAACGAAATACTATCTTCCCCATTTCTCTCTACCTCAAATCCTAGCACTGCATCCAGGGAGCTTCCAAGATGAAATTAAAGGCAGGCAGCTAAGTCATCTTTTTCTGATCACAAAACACTTTCAGCGGAACAGTTCATGTTTTGCAGGTGCAGATCTTAAACTGCTCCTGATGTATTTGCCTTAGCTTCTGGGTGGGGCCCTCATTTGCTCTGGCCGGGACTCCTTGGCAAAGGTCCCTCTCCTGCAGAGCGGCTCTGCGGACAACTAACTGCCCAGGAATGGGTGTTGTGGAGAGGCCGCCTCTTGGCTCTGGGTTCTCTGGTTTGGGGCAGTTTCCGCAAGAAGAGCCTGGAAGACTCACTCCCAGGGCTGCAGGCACAGCTGTCCCCCATGGGCCCTTCTGGGAACAGCCTGGGATCCTCCAGCCGCCCTGGCCAGCTGCCTCTCTCCAGCTCAGAAGATCCAGGCAGGCTGTCCACGGTCCGTTCTGCTTCAGCTCAGGTTCACTGGCTGTGTGGCCCCAACACAGCTCTGCCCTCCCCCCTCGATAGGCAACCAGGAAAAGGTTTCATTAGGGGAGCAGACTGGACTGGATTGATTACTTCCCTGCTCCAAGGGTAAGCTCAGAAAATGAAGGAGAGAGAAGCTACCACTGAAATAAAGCAAGGTCGTTCTCAGAGATTCTTTGGTTCTGAGGGACTGAAACCCTCTGGATCCAGTTATCCAGTTCTCCCATCCCAGAAGAATCATCCCCGGGGTCCTTTCTGTCCTTTATGGATACTGCAGATCTTATAACTGAGTTTGTTTCCTGCTCACATGGTGCAGAGCCAAATGTCTGGCCCATCCCTAGCAAATGCCCAGGAAATTACATTATGCATTTTATGCAAGAGCCTCACTTCTGGATTCATCGTTCTCTCCTATTTTTATCTTCCATTTGCCTTATTCCTTCACTTGTTTTAATTTAATTTCTCTTACTGTTTAGGCCCTTTTTGTTTCTCTAAAATCTTTTGAGCAATAAGACTGAAAATCAGCCACTCAGTTTCTTGGTCATCGGTCTGCTCTGCTGGACCCCAGACCTCCCCACCCTACCCCTAAATCCTGACCTCAGACCTTTCTACCCTTCCGTCACTGACTCTGTGCTAGAAGAAGCAGACTATGTATGTCTCAGGAGACAAACTTTAGGCCTGAAATTCGCTGATCTTGTCTGTGACCTTGAACTTGAAAGTTCAAATTTTGTTCTGGTAAACTACACGGAAAGAGCAATTAACCTGGTTTGTCACTAACTGTATCTCGTCTGGGGTGGAGGGAGGATCGAACCCAGATCCTTCACGCTGTTACAATCCCAGCCCCTATTTATTTATTTATTTTTATTTTATCTCAACACAGAGTCTCACCAAGTCGCTAAGTTGCCCAGGTTGAGTTTAAACTTGTGATTCTCCTTCCTCAGTCTTCCACAGTGTTGGAATTAAAGGCGGATGCCAACAAGCAAGGCACGAACTGCATCTTTTAATAGACTGTTCACCTTGTCCCCAGGGTCTATTGCTATAAAATGAAGCTATAAAGACCAGCCTCAGAGACTGGGTGTACAGAGAGCCCGTATCTCCCCTGACCATGCCACGCCTGCCTCTGGAAACCCTCTCGCCCCCTCCTGTACAGTAAGGCCTTTTCCTCTCCCCTTCTCTACCTGGGCTGCAGGGTCAGATTTGACCCTCACCACCTCTAGCAAGTCTTCCCTAGGCAACAGAAACTGCAGTACCCACACCGACCTTTACACTTTCCAAAGTTCCTCTTTTTGATGTTCAAGGGCTCTTATCTTATCAATCCAGAAAAGTGGGCAGATTTAGAATTTTCTTTCATGACAACCAAACAACCCATACCATCTAGGGCATCCAGAGTTTTCGATGATAACAAACAGCCTCCTGCAGCATGAGTGCTTAGCTTCACCATCACGGACCTAGGAGTTCTTTTCTCTCGGTAGCGCTTTCTATAGGTACTTGCATTCTCTTAACTATATTCAGAACTTATTTTTAGGTAAAGATCACATCATTTATTTTCCTTCCATGACACAATATCCTCAGTCAGAAACGCCTAAGGGGTGATCAAAATCTATAACGCAAACGTTTAAATAAAATACATATTGTAGTAAAAGACACATTGCCATGAATCGCCCTCAAAATATCTCGTCACTTGGAACACACTGATCCCACTGCTCTTGACACTGCCTGGTACAGTTCTAGAAGTTCTCTTTTGCAGGTGTCTTTTCCTGGCTGCTTCAATGTGCTGAATCAATTCAAAATGTTTACAGGGATTTCTGTCAAAAAAAAAAAAAAAAAAAGACATTACAGTGTGTCTCATTCAATGGATCTGGCACCATCTTACAACTGCTCTTCCCTAAAGCCAAAATGACCATGAAAGATAGTTTTTGAATTAGTTTAGGACACTGAGGCACCCATGGCCACACTGTAAGGAATACCCACTGAAAAGGACTCTCAGAACTACTTCAGAAAGTGGCAAGAACCATGAAATAAGTGTGTCTGAAGCGAGGGGGAGGATTTTGAGGGGGGCATCCTCATCAATGAGTCTTTTACTGTAATACATTGTTTAAACATTCACCACGGTTTCTAATCACCCCTCATACACACACTCGAACATGATTGACCATATTTTTCACACTCAGAATATATATCCCAAGTCCTCAGTTAGCTCCATTTCTAATATTGCAGCTCCAGGTGGGGGTGGAAACCTCCTGAGCATTGGCAGAGGAATGAGAGATCTGAAAGACGCAAAGAAAGGTTTCCTGTATTCCCCTTCTGGAACCTAAAGTCATTGTTGTAGAAGCTGCAACTAATAAGGTATTCAAGTGCTGTGGACCACCTGGGGTTATAGGTACCTGAACCAAGAAAACCCAATGTACTATTTTCTGGAAATGCAAATAATCTCCTTTCTTAATGTTTCTCTCTTATTTTTCAAGTATTTCCCCTTGAAAAAAAATGTACAGCCAAGTAACAGAATACATTATTATTCTCTTCTCAAAAATGAAAAACAGTAAGACACATCAAATATCTCATGACCAGAGAGGCCCAGGTTACAACCTAAACCAAAAAGTCTAGTCTCCAAATGTAAGGAGCTCCAAGATGAGAAAGTTTTGCTGTGTTTAAAAGGTGACGCCTAGACCAAGAATAAAATGAGGGTGTTTACCTGAGCACATCCCAAGTGGAGTAGGCCAGTCAGCCTTCCATTCGTACAGATGTGAGAGTATACTATAGACCAGAACCTCTACCCAGGACAAGCAGGTGCTCTGGGCCAGAACTGAAAAGTGAAGATGTGCATGGCTCCAACCAATAGGCTTGTAGCCTGGACAGAATAAAAAGGGAAAGAAGGAAGTATAACTATTCTGGAAGAGCTCATCTTGGCCATTGCCTTTGGATACTGGTTCCCATTTTCTTCAGCTTTCCAACACAGATTCATAATGAGAACTCACAGTGAGCTTCCAGGCCTTTGAACTTGGACTAGTGCTACATCTTTGATCTTTCTTCCTCTGTAGCTTCTACCTGCTTAGGCTGAGCAGTTACTGGATTCTCTGGCTCTCTAGTACAAGGAGTACTCTCCTGCCTCCCATCTTGTGAGCTCAACTAATAAATTTCCTTCATAATTACACATATATTTTCTACTGATTTTGCTCCTGTAGAGTACCCTAATGAACACACTGTTGAATCTTTCCTATCTAATGAAACTTCTACCCAGACATCTTACTTTCATGGTTAACTAATAAAATCTTCATAACCTTATTTGAGGTGAGTGGCATCTATTTTATAGATGAGAAGATGGACACATAAGAAAATTAAGACCTCAACCCAGCCACCTAGTCACCCAGCACTCACTCCTGGCTGGGAGAGTAGACCTAGGTAGACATTCACAGGCTTGGAGAAAGCTAGCTATGAAAGGACCACCCAGATTGGCCCATGGGGGAGTCTGTACAAGATACAAATTCCTGCTTAATTCTTTAAAATTTTTTATTTTTATGAGTACATGTTTGCAGGACACAGTGATCACATTCATTGTGGGAATTGGTATATGCACATAACACATACTATTTATTTTT
>RJWT010003416.1:0-36543 GCA_004365215.1 Cuniculus paca | reverse complement strand
GCTTCCTCTTACAGCCAAAGCTTTATTTAGCAGTTGTGCTGAGCATCTCATACATTCTGACACACCGACAAGGACAAAAGCATAGTATATTTTTTCATTAACCATCCATATGAAGAACTCTTCAAGGATGGGCTCACATAAGAGGTTGATGAGATTATTTATGCAGATGGACCATCACTGATTTCAAGAACAATATTGAATAAAGACACGCTTCTCAATTCCACTGTGCTATAAAACTGAATTTACCATCTTACTAGATCCATAATAAATAAAATATGTATTACAAGCAAATAGCAGCATAACTAATGTTTCGATCACTGCAATTAATCTGCAGAGGAAGAAGACTCATTGAGATCTGTACTTGTTCATTTCATCATCCACATACAAGTTGAGAGGCGAAGAAGAAAAACATCTTGTCGTGGGCATGGGCTTGATAACTGTATGACACTTTTTAATCTTCACTCTTGGATTTATTCATACAGGATATGAATGGCTTTCTGGACGCTAAAGAAGTAATTTTACTGCACCAGTATTTGCAAGATAAGGGAAATAATTGCTTGAGGAAGGTTTTCTGTGCCTCCCTTGCTCTAATTTTCACTTCCAAGGCAAGTTTACAAAAACAATGAAATGCCCAGGTTAAAGTTTCTTCCAAACCAACTTCGGTTGTTCTCAAGAAAAATACTAGACTGTTCACACATTCCATTGATAAATGGATTATTTCTTTCTTCACTTTTCCTTCAGAATGGTAGACATCATAACTTTGGTTTGGATGCTTTTCGGCTGCAGAGTGCAGTGTAGAGCTGGTTAGATAACATCTAAAAGTCAGTCAATGAGGGAAACCTTTATTACCATCTCCACTTGTAAAACCGAAGGACAGCTTTTGCCTACAGCTTTTGATTTTTCTATTCAGCGTGGCAAAGCACAGATGTAATCTATTCCTTGAGAGTTTCAAGACTCAAAAACATGTCGTCGAGGAAACTAAAGCAGCAAGCCATTTATCATGAAGCAAACTCTTCTGACAGTGGTAGATTATGAGCAGAAAAAAATCAGCCTGAATTTTTGTATCAAGACAAATACAGCTTTATGGATTGAAATTAACTAGCCCACATTAGAAAATCATTAATTTTTTTCACTTATATTAGTTTCATGTAATGCTATTAACCTAAATCATTGAAATCAGAGGCTAGTATCTGAGTCACCGTAAGGAAACAAAATTTTAAAACACTGCAGAATTGTGATTCCACAAATCATAATTTGAAAAGCATCATCTTTATAGAATAAAATTTCCCAAAATACATATATTAAAATACACAATATTTTTTCTCATAAAATTCTGCACTTTTCTTGCAAACATCTAAATCACATGTCCTGGTATTACCTTTTTAATTTTTCTGCTCTTGTAGGTGGCCGCACATTTCTACCTAACTTTCCTCCATCCTTATTGGCATTCAGCAAATATGAGAAACACCAACTGTTGCTACCATCAGATACCTAGAAGAACTAAATCACTCTAACAGATGGTGATTAGCATCCTTTCATTTTAGACAATTAAAGGTCAACTGTGCTCTTATGATTTAACATGAAACAAATATAAAAGAGAAAAAAGCAAGCTATTCTTATGTCACTTATTGAGGAAAATAAAAATTGCTCTACTTCATTTCTGGAAATTTTCTCATGTATTTTACTAGCAACATCATGACTTCAACCTGCAACAGGGTCACTAAAAAGAAACATTAAAATGAGGTGATAAAAAACATTTGGCCCCAAAGCTATAAAAATGTTTTCTCTAGCACAAGTGGAAAATAGTAAAAGATTTAGCTCAAAGTAAACAACAGTGGAAATTAGGAGCAAAAATGCCATAAAGGGGCAGATCAATGATCTGTCAGACAGTGGGATCTCTAGCAAAGGCACCAAGGGATACTGAGAGGCAGGTACATTCATTGCTTTCTGTGACCTTCATCTAAGATGTGAGATGTATGTTCTGAACATTCCTAACTGCTCCATCAAAATTGTCTAAAGAATTGCAGGACACCAGAAATAGGGAGCATCAGTTGATGCTTGGGAAAGTAACTTAGGAAAAGCAAAAGAAGTTTCACTCTGTATTATTTTTCAAGAAAATGTAAGTAGTTCAAACTAAAGAACTCTTTAAAAATAATACACATATTTAATAAAACATGACTTTGCTGAATATTACAGAGTCATTTTCATTTCCTTTTCTTGCAAAATGTTAAAGATAAAAAACAAAAGCTTGTCAAAACTCTACACTATCAGGAATTTTAAGAAATGATAAATTAAATTTGCACCATTCTCTTAAACACTTTGAGGATTTGGAGGACAGAATTAACTACTGTTGAAGGCATGTAAGCTATAAGCATTTATTATTGCTCATTATCTTAAGTCATGGAACAAGAACTAAATAATAACTAAGATATTTCTAAAGCTCTGATTCTAAAAGTTTTAAATAACCAGACATATACAGATGGTGATGAAGTATAAGAACTCTACTAGAAAACAAATGGAATATATCTTCATATATTATGTGTAATACGCTTTCTAAACATTAAACACACCAAAGAATAACCAGTCAAGTGTAATTGATTAACAGCACAAGTAGAACTGTGAGTGTCTGAATCTTAACTCCATCATCTACTTACTTGGGAAGATTGGATATATTACTTCATTAGCTTCTTCATCTGTAAAATGGGTATATAAAGACTCATCATGTGAGCTTTTTTGAGGAATAAATGGCTAGATTTATGTAAAACACTTGTACATAGTGTTTGATACATAGTGTTACATAAATATTAAATCAGCTTATTAATTCAGCCATAAATATGTTTAAGCATGCTAACTTTTCTTGAACACTATCACCACATTCATTTCAAACTGTTAAAACCCTTTCTAGACATAAAAGAATTTAAAACTTTTACATTTACTCTTAATTGGTCTGACTAGTGAAATAGTTTCAACTGCTCCAATTTATTCACAAGTTTCCTGCTTTGAGGGCTGCCCTTCCAGAAGGAAAATGATGTGGCAATAAATGTTTGCACATTTTAAAATTGTGAGACTGGAAAACAGTTTGGGGAATACATAAGCAAAACACAGACATTGAACTGCTTGATCACTGTTTTGCTTGGGCTTATCGTACTTACCAGGGGGAAACATAGCAAAACTTCTCCACTTCTGGCCAGATATTTTTTATGGGACTAAGGTAAACTGCATCCTATTGTGAAATGACAGCAGAAAGCCAGCAAACAAATGCACTGCACAAGCAGTTTGCTTTTGGATATGCTTAGCCCTGTAGAAGCTTCCCCATGACTTTCAGACTCCCTTAGACCAGTGCAGCTCCACTCCAGCCAGCACACATTTCTTCCTGTGATCACTCAGCTCCAAAACCAACTTGGCCTAGAATTTTGTCTGAGGATTTTTAATCTACTGACTCAGGGGCAAAAGGAGATATGCCAGGGAAAGCTACCTAGGGTAAAGTAGGAAAGAGGAAAACAAAGCAAACTACATTATGAAATCAAGATAGACTTCTCAGCAACTACAAATGATGAAACTGGTTTTTTAGGCAAGAAAGAATTTTTATATGATTTTTTTCTCAAAATGGAGAATTAAATGGACAGATGAAAGGCAAAATTATTTGAATAAATGTATAATCTCTTCTACTGTGAGAGTCAACACTTGTATGACCATGGGACCAAGCAATCACACAAAAGGGCAGAATTTAAATTCAAGTAGACTGGGTTGAAATCTTGGTTCTGTTACCACTATGAGCTACATAATCTTGGGCCAAAATATGTAATTCCCCCAGACTTGATCTCAGTGCAGTGTTTAAATGGGATGCTATATGGTCAAATTTCAGGGAAAGCAATTTCTCAATAAATAATAACTAGTAGTCTGAGGAATATACAGTTTTCAAAATTAGTATCATTGTTTTATCTTGCACAAGCTTTTAAAATTATAGTAAAAGAAAATGGAAGTGATAAAATAGGGCTTTGTCAATATGTAAAATTCACTGTGGTATAAAATCTTAGATCAAACTCTAATAATGATGCCACTGTTTCAGGAAAACATCTTCATCTACTAGAGTACTAAGAAGCATTAATTTGATAAAGAAAGATGGAAAAATAAAGTGAAGCTAAACCTCAAGTCTCTGCATTGCACCTTCTCACTTTTTCTCCTAAGTGCCTTTATTTCCTTTGCATTCAGTATTGCTTATCTCTGTCTCGTGTCACAGTTTCATAGCATCATCAGTTTTGTCTTACAATGATCTCCTTAGGTCTTCTTAAATCTGTGCTAAACCTATTGTACTTACTGTACTTTAAATGCAGTTATTACATTTTCATTTCTAGGAATCTGAAATAGTTGTTCTTGCTAATATCTTAAAATCTCTTTCATTTCATCTACTTATGAAGGTACAGTAATACCTCAGTTCATGAATGCTTCTGCTCTCCAACTTACCCTGAATTGTGGAACAAATTAAGTTTGTGAACTAAGGTACCACCAACATATTGTGTAATATGTCGGTAGCCTACAAAATACTATGCTCTATAGTACTCGTAGTAGTCTACAAAAAGTGTATTTAATGTTAATAATTTGCATAACTGATCTGCTCTCAAATTTTATCGGTTTAGCCTGTTCATGGAAATATGCTTCCTTGTGCGACTGGTGATTTTCTTGACATGCTGTTTTTTCCTTAGAATTTATGTGTAGAAATCTTTTGCAATATGATGTGGAGGTGGGTATTTCTAGATAAAATTTCTTTTAGTTTCTGGTTGATGTCTGGGGAACTCTAGTGCAGGACAACCATTTTAAATTGAATCTTGTCTTGAGGTCTGCAGTGGCCCAAAGTACTTTGCAGGTGAGATTCCCATCGAGGTTGCTTGCAGTTGCAAATTTTTTAAGGTAATTTCCACATTCTCTTCACTTGCTGCCAAAGTCAGAAGAGGCAGGTTCTTTGTGGTCCCCTGAGGATGAAAGTAGGTTCATTTCTAGTTCACCTATCTGCAGAAGTGGAGCTGGTTAGGGTTCTGGCTTTATGGGAGGACTCCCATTAAACTTCTCACTTTCAGTTTTGTCTTCTTTTCTTATGTCTGTGAAACACTGAAAATTCTGTACTTAAGTTGTCCTGCTTGGGAAAATTCCCTAAAGACAATTACCACTTTTTGCACTTTCTATTTTTTAATCTTTGTTCTTTAAAGGTAAGAAATGTTGAATGAGATCACAGTCAAGCCTCCTAATATTGATATAAAGACAACTCAAAAAAAAAAAAGGTAAAGGACTTTCTGTTCTTAAAATCAAAAAGATGAATACCGTGATTTCAGTGCTACAAAGAAATATGCAACAGCATGCATGGCAACACATGTGGAAAGCTTGTAGTCTCTAGATAATTTTACTAGTAGGTTATAAAGTGACTTTAGCCTTCCCTGAAAGAGCCCCTGAAAATATCTGTACAAGTGTGTCCAAAAACATTTTCATCATTTTAAAGGAAATAGTAAATTTACCTTCCAAAAGGCTACTTGGTCCAAACAGAAAGGGTTTTGATTGTTGCTTGACTAGAACTATATCTACCCTATGTAGTACAAAAGTTTGACCTATTTGAAGTTGAAACTCTGCTTGAGTCTTATGCCTTTGGTGAAATAATAAGGTGAATAGTCCAACACTTCATAAATACAATTATTAATAATAAGAATAGAAAATCTTTGGATTCACTTTTTAAAATAGTATTAATGGGGCTGGGGATCTAGCTCAGCGGTCTAAGCACCTGCCTGGCAAGCGTAAGGTCATGAGTTCAACCCCCGGTTCCGCCAAAAAAAAAAAAAAAAAACCACATAAAATAGTATTAAAAGAAAACCCTAATAGTAAAAACAATTAGGAAGCTAACACTCATAACCACATGTTTCTGCAGTATTATATCAACACGCATACTAGGAGTTGATTAAAAATACGCAACCATTGGATACTAAAACACAACATCATCACAATTATTCTGAAGGATAATTTAGTTCATTTTAGCATCTGACCATCTATTCCATAGTTATAAGCACACAAACTATTTATATTGTACCTTTATTCTAAATTTTCTCAAAATGTTCTTTCTGTGAAAAGGAAGCGTTATCCGTGTCCTCCTCTTCCTTCTTTGTAGTTCTCATTTATAAATATATCGACATTTAATGTTAGTTACCTTGCTTGTTCATATTCCTTTTCGTTTTCTAATTACTGTAGAATTCTGACTTCCTAAAAACCTATTGAAAATATTAAAGTTACCCCTCTGCTAATTCCATTCTAGAGGAATATACATTTGCTAATTCCTACTTTTCATAGTTTTGATATTCAATTGCTATTTCTTCTCTGAATATTCAGCATAAAACAATTTGATATTCATAAGCCTCCTAATTGAATGGCCTTGTACTGTTAACCAAAGCCCCATCTCTTTATGAAATGCACTGTAGCTGCCTCCTAGCTGAATGGTATCAGAGTTGCATATTAGACACACACATTACAGAAGTGAATTACTCTTTGCCTATTTCCATTTATGCTAATTGAAACAGTAACTTGTATTCTTACTTATAACTATTAATGAAGTCTAGCATAGGTGAACAACCACTGCAAAAGTCATTAGAACTGGGATTTCTACACAAAGCAAAACACTAAAGATCTGTTGCTGAAGAATTTCAGAAAGCTGCAGAAGCTCATGCGGTCAACTTCTGCAAGCTGACTTAGATAGCACTGGCTTTTAAACTTCTTGTATCATGTGATCACCACTCTGGCTTTCACATAAGAATAGAATCAAAACCAACATTGCCTCTTCTTGATCATTTCAGCAAAGTTGAACCAATAGAAACTGTGTGCAATAGAGAAATCCAAAAGCAGCCATCTAAATCATTCATTAACAGCAAAATGATGTGATGCAGAGGAGCAGAAGGAGATGAGAATCCTTTGAATGGGATTAACCTGTTCCTCACACTGTTGAGTAAGCTGCCACCTGTGTTCATAAAATGCAGGCTTTTGCTTTCAGTTTCACCATAACGATGCTAAACCAGAAACTATCATCTAGTAGGGAGCAGTACAAGTGTCCACAAAGAAAGAAAAACAAGCTGTTTTAAATACTTAGTATTAACATTTGTATAAGAAAAATTTTTAAAAAGAAACCAAAGGGTAATGAATCAAATACATGTAAAAAGAAAACCTGCCTCCATCAGCAAAACTCACTGATTAATAATTTACCAGTAAGTGGTAAAGACATTTGTCACAGAAACGTCAATGAGATTATCTCCTACTGCCACTCACATGGTCTTTAGAGAGGCAAGACATTTCTTCTCATGATCCTTTAAAATCATCTCTGGTCCAATATAACAGCGATTCATTTCAAATGCAAAGACAACAATGACTGGTAACATTCTTTAGAGTCACTAAAGATTGTTCTGTGCAGAAATTCTTTTGATAATTTTCACAGATCAGTAGAATATTCAGAGACAGATGGGAATTATCTTTAAATTTTCCAAATCTATTAAGAAGCAAACAGTTTGCATCTTTTATCATTTGCATTTCTACATTGATAGGAAAGTAGAAACTAAATAGTACAAACATAAGTAAGTGAAAGCAATTTTAATTTCTAGTAAACTCTAAATTTTATATTATATCATTGGACCACAATGTCCCATGAAGCCTAGTTTCTGGAGAGATTTTTTTGAGAAATCCTCCAATTTAGTGTGCTAATCTGAAAGCATATTTTTTGTCTTACTTTTAAATAATATAAAATATTATTTAAATAATATCAAATATATTAAATAATGAAGATTTTATAATCCTGATCATATTAAAATGTTTATCTCTTACGGTAAGAAGTTCCTTCTATCATTAACTGAAATTTCTGTCTGTTGTTTAAGGCATTTATCTTACTTTGACCTTGACCTTGACAGAGACCTGATGAGCAGGCTTTCTCTAAGGACCATTTGTATATTAAGCCAATTATCATCTCACCTTTTAGCCTTTTAGCCTCCAAGGTGGAGATATGCAAGATTTTAGCCATTTCTGACAGGCTTTATCTCCAAATACTTCAAAATCAATCTCTTTCTCGTGCCCTCCTTCTCCTTTCTTTGCTTAATTTTTCTCAATCTCAAGCTTGTTCACATTTTTAAATTAAATGATCATAAATAGTGATTATTACTTTGCAAATTTAATGGCCCTTATTTTTTAATTTGAATGCCAATGTGTTACTTATTTTGTAGTAGTGTAGTTTTTTTATTCATGGAAAATGCCTTACTTAATGTATGGCAAGATTGTAAGTCAAGGGCTGGGGATTTAGCTCAGCGGCACAAACGCCTGCTTGGCAAGCATGTGACGTCGTGAGGGATCTCCTGTACCAAAAAAAAAAAAAGGAAATCTTTAAAAAAAAAAAACAGATTGTAAGCCAAATCATCATTCCTGTTAAAACAATGGCAACAAAGGCAAATGTCCTGGAAGAGTGGAAAGAGCATAATTTAGAAATGTGTTATGAATCTCAGCCCTGACACGTGGGAGCCTAAGCACATTATAAAGATAATCTTAGATGAACTGAATATTACAACATACCTTATAAGGATGGGAGTTTAAAGGAGATAATAGATGGATGTCCAGTGGCAAAACAGACCCTCCAAGGACAACTGATACTATGATTTTAATAATCTATCTGACCAAAAATCCAACTGTGTAGCATACATGACTAAGTCCAACTGTTTTACAGAAATGACTACAAATGCTATAGTTAATAAATATTAACATATCGAATACAGTACAGTATGTACAAGTGTATTAAAGAAGAAAAAATAATGACCCACTATATTTATTTGACAGCATGTATGCAGTTGAGTGTGAATATACAGAGCAAAATCTAGGAGAAAGGAACCGTTTAGAAGAGTAAGATTTTAAAGGAGTCGCAGAACACAGAATGACTGTGCCTGATGCTGACTGAAACAGCAAGAAGCTGCGCTGACAGAAGAGGACTCATGAGCCCAGGGCTGGGGTTCACGCCACGTGCGATGAGAACCATTAGAAAACAGAAGCACCTCGCAACACAATCTTCCTCCCTTTCTAGAATTCATACTAAACACCTGTAACTCTCTAATGCTGTTTCAAGTTCCAACAATTTTTCCTAATTCCTATAAACAGATTTTTTTCCCACTGACACACCAAATGTTTAGCTCTTACTGTTTTTCTCCAACATTCACTTTAAAATTTGACTCAATTAATGCTTATTAAGTGCCTACTATATAGAGGAGTGTAATGGGTACTGAAAATATGTCAATGAAAAACTTAAGCACAGATCTCTCCTTTTATGATGCTTGCATTCAATGTGGAGAAAGCAGGAAGTTAACACTATAGTAAACATAATATGGTTACTTGTATAATATTTGAGAAGGTGATCAGTGCCATAGGACAAAATAGTAAGTGGATCAGAAGAAGGGAAATGAGTGGGGTAAAGAATGATGGTATCAATTGTCATCCTGAGGAGAACTCTTGAGAAGGTGACATAATAAGTTTCAAAGGGAACAAGCTCGACCCATGATATCCTTTGCAGTGACATCACTTTATACATAGGAAATGGTTCATTAAAAGACCCTGGTTTAGTAGGGAGTGGGTAGACCTCAGGAAAAGCAAAGGAGCTGCAGTAACAGGAACACCATCATTGAGGAGAACGTTGTGAGAATTAAAGAAAGAGAACAAGTACCAGAAGTCTACATGATCTCAGGAAGCACAGGGTGAATGTAAGTCAAGGATGTGACTTTATGGGCCACTGTAAAGACCTTGCCTTTATTCTTGTTTTTGGTCAGGAGTTATTGTAGCTTCCAGAGAAGGAGTGGCAGTATCTGACAAGTTTTAGAAACATCACTCTGCATACTGCATTAAAGATCGACTGCAGCAAACCACAACTAGAAGCAAAGAGATTAGGACACTCGTGCAGCAACATGGTAGAGATTCAGACCAGGGTGGTAAAAATGAAGCTAGTGAGAAGAAGTAAGGTTCTGGAAGTATTTGGACACTAAATGCAAGATTTCCTGACCACTGAATAAGAGGGTGTAGACTGGCCTGAACACGGAGTCACCATCCACTGAGATTATTAACATCATAACTTGCCTTGAAGTATATTATTTGTGAAAAGTTTTGTAGATGAGAGCCTGGAATTCGGACATAGACAATTTTAACATCAAATGCTGTCTTGTTCATTTGCTAGATGCCTGAGGCTGTGGCAATCACTTAACTAAGTCTCAGTTTTTGCAAAACTAAAGTGACTTGAAAGTGCTTACATTACAAGTTTTCTGTTAGGCATAAATGAGGTAATACATGTAAAGCATTTCCCAAAATATCTTGTACATAGCAATTAGTCATTAAATGATGAATGTCATTTATGGTTACAGTTACATTTAGCATAATTACTATTTTAATTTCAGGTGATTTATGTCTATTGTTACGATGTATTTTTGAAGTAGGGAATAGTCTCTTTTTTACAGAAAGAAGGTATTTTGTGTACAAAGTCAGTATATACTCTGTCTACAAATCAATCCCAGTCTATGTTGTGGATGAGGAGTGTAATAATGTGAGAGATGACAGATGTGAGTTACCATGCAAAGATTTTCAAGTGTTAGGTATGGAATATACTGGCAGAAGATTCCCAGTTAAATACCCATCACCATCTCCTTTTGAAAAATACATGCTCAACATGACCCTTGTGGATTTTTTCCTACCTGCCAATTCTTTCTTTTCACTCACTGTAATTTGGTTTGGTTTAGAACATATACTTTGATAAAAGAATTGCTGCCAAGTGTTCCTGTTTTTAAAAGATCTTCTTTAAAATGCTGAAGTCATTTTGAAATCTGTTCCTTTTCTCAAGCTTGTAAGCAAGTCCCGCCATCCTGGCATCGTATGCAAATTTAATGAGCATTCGCTCACTTTCATCACCCAGGTCATTGGGTCATTGATTCTTATTTCCCTGTGTGCTTTTAAAGCAAAGACTGTTTCAATTCATCTTTTCCAGTCTTTCCTGTCTATTAGAAGTGCTTTTTTCTTTCCAATACATTTTTAGGATAATAGTAGCCTCATCTTCAATTATTCAAATGCACAACAAACTTGTTATTTTACCATTTTTATATGTTTTTAAAAGAGTAGTTCTCAGATTTTTCCTATTCTAAAAATATGTAAGTTTAAGACACTGTTTATCTTTAATACTAGTCTAGGAATGATTCAAAATGAACATCACTCAGTATTTCCTCCAAGAAACTCAATTCTTAAATTCAAATTCAGTATCTGATTTATTGGATCCTAATCCTTATTTCTCTATAGTAATTCTCTGTATCTTTGTTATAGACTTCCGTTTTTCAAAACTTTAAAGTGTGATGAAATTATCACTTAGGAAGAATAAAAAACAAGTGGAAATAATTAGGATAATTATTAAGGAAATAATTACAAGGGATTATAAACTAGTGAAACAGATGCAAAGGGAGTTGACTGTTGGCAAAGGTTAATGCTGGTTAGATCTCCAAGGAGGAAATCACAGAAGTGGCAAATTGTTTTATTAAGTTTTACATACACTATTGAAAAAAATATATTCCACTTTTTACAACTCTGCTCCCTGTAATCTTTTCTGAATTGACATTCCCTATGATATTAATTCCATCTGTACTGCATCTACAGGATGAAATTTAATTAATTATTACTCGTCTGCTTTAAATTCTTGTTTAGTTCTTCTTGGTTTGCAGTATAAAATATAGACTCAACTATGGCGATAATGTCTTCCAACTTCTTACTCAGCTCATCCGCGAAACCTGTCTACTATTCCATATACTCACAATTTTGCAAACAGGTTGGGATCTTTGACACCAAATAATCAAAATTGTGTTGCTTTTCTGGGCCTCCGCTACATAATCGTTTTCCATCCTAACACTCTCTTCATAGAGGATGAGCACCTGACCCATAATGGCCTGTCCCAATTTTTTATCCCAAAAGACATGAGTATTGGCTCTCTCGACATTTAGTTACCTAATTTAAATTGAAGTAAACCATAGCACATAATTTACTTTCTCTCTGAACTAACACATCTGAGATCATACATCTTAGGACACTATTAGCTTAAGAGATCACACACTGATCTCTTCGCTTAAACTAGTTTGAGGTGCCTCTAAAAATCATCTAGAAATTAAATTAAATTGTGACAAAGACAACCAATGAACTGATGAAAGGTCATGTCTAATGGTACTTGGGTCAGCCATTTCTGAAGTTGTTACTTAACTCAGATTTATGAACTATGTGGTCAATAATTTTTAATTGCTTAAGGTTTTTTTTTCAGTTAGCATTCTATATTTAAAATGAAAATATTGCTGGTTAATACTCATATGCTACTGAATTTGTTTATTTAAAAACTGGCTCTATTTTATGTATTATTATTATTATTATTATTATAGCCCTAGTTCTCAGTCCACAGTCGAATATAAGCAGAGGCTTATTAAAAGATTTTGAAATGAATGTTCTAAGCAAACTTACTGACCAAGTATAGTAATGATTAAGAATACTGGCTCTAGGGGGCTGGGGATATAGCTCAGTGGCATAAGCACCTGCCTGACAAGGATGAGGTCATGAGTTCAATACCTGGTACCAAAAAAAAAAAAAAAGAAGAACACTGGCACTGAAACTTATTTTCTTGGGAAATATATCCCTGAGCTAATAATGACTCATTGTGCTCATCATTAGATTGAAAAGTATTGCAATAAAAAATTCCCTAAATAAATTAAAATAATTACATTAAATTCATAAATGTAACATGTTGGCACAGTGCCTACAACAGTGCCTAACAGAGAGTGAGCACTCAGTAACTGTTAATCATTGTTTATTGTTTATTACAGCTACATAATCTTCTGTATTACCTCTACTGCATCACAAACTGTCATGGCTTACCCCATCCACCTGAAGTTTAATTAGTTGTCGCATGTTAACCACATACTAGCTTTCTGATAGGAAGAGCCTAAATGAGGCCAAGTTGGAGGTCTAGAGTAAGACACACTGAGTATACATTAAGTCCTGAATTTAAGATTATCATATAACTTCCCTGAGATTTTATCCCATTTTTATCTTTTCACATTGCACTTTAAGATTATTTTTTAGATACATGAGCAGAAAACAAAGCCACTCTTTTTCTCAATATCTTTATTTGGCTGATTTGGTACTATGTGGATGAATCCAAACAATGAATTCACTTCCAGACAACATGATGAAATAACAGACAGAAAATCAATAAGGATATGGGTGACTTGAACAACTATATTAGCCAATTTGGCCCAACTGGCAGTATAAAACAATCCAGCCAACACCAGTGGAATACATATGTTTTAGAACATACAGTACTTATACCAACAGATACTAATTTCTGGACCACAAAACAAGCCTTACTAAATTTAAGAAGATTTATGTCATAGACAATATATTCACTGGGCATGACAGAATAAAGAAATGAATCTTACAAACTTTTCTGGAAATTTTTTCTAATATTTTGAAACTAAGTAATATGATCTTAATAAGTCATGGAACAATCAATAAATTAAGTGGCAAAGTATCTACAAGTGACGAAAACAAAATTTCAATATATCATGCTTTTGAGAATTCCCTGTGCAGTCAATTGAGGAGAAAACTTAGAGAATAAATGTCTGCACAAAAATAAAAAGACTCGAGTTAATGACTTCAGCTTGTACCTCAAAAAATTAGAAAAAAAAAATAAACACAGGTATGCTAAGTAAGAAAACAGTAATTATTGGAGAGAAAAATCTATGAAATACAAAACAAGAAAGAAAATCAATGGCACAAAAAGATGTTCTTTGAGAGGATCAATAAAATTTATAAACTTCTAGTGAGACAAATCAGAATAAAAGGGATAAGACACAAACTGCCAATATATGAAATGAAAGAGGTTACATCATTAAAGATTCTGCGACTATTACAGGAATAACCAGGGAATATACCGCTTACAAGTTAATGTCAATAAATTGAACATCTTAAGCAAATTGGGTCAAATCCTTGAAATAAGAACAAATTACTTAAGTTCACTCAAGAATGAATTAATAACCAGAAAAATTCACTACATGTTAATGAAATTAAACTATTATAAAATATGTCATGAAAGAAATTTCACATGTATATTACTGTGCTGGTAAATTCTACCAAATATTTAGAAATTGAGTACAAATTTTACACAAAATCTCCTAAAAAGTTGTAAAAGAAATAAGTTCCTATTCCATGAAGTTAGCATAATAGGAATAAAAAAGCAAGACATTACAAGGAAACTAAAAGTCAGTATCCTTCAATAACACAAATGCAAAATACATGAACATTTTTTGCAAACTTATTTCAAAAATTTACAAAAACAATAATACATTATGACAAAAGAACAGTTGTGTTTGTTGAAGCAATGTAAGGATCATCTAACATTCAAAATTTAATCAATATAATCCACCATATTGCAAACTATAAAAATACATATATGTAACCACTTTAATAGATTCTGAAAAACCATTTAATTTAATCAGCATCCATTTCTGATTAAAACTCAGCAATGTAGAATAAAGGCAACATCTTTAGCCCGGTAAACAGTACATATAAAAATTTAGAATCATCAGACATAGTGGTTAAAATTAGGAACGAGATGAGGTATCTTTTCTCACCACTTTAACATCATACTACATGAAAACAAAAAACAAAGAAATCCAAAATGGAAATTAAAAAGCAATACCATGTATAATAGCCTATGCATGTGAACTACTTAACATATATCTGGGGGTGGGGAGCATAAAAACTACATTTCTAAGAGAAAATAAAAAGGACCTAAATGAATAGAGAGGTATTCTTTATCCACAGTTCAATCAATATTAAGATGTCATTTCTTCCAAATTGTCTTATAAACACAATTAAATCCCTGCGATTCCAACATGATTTTTGTAGATACTGACAGATTCATTCTTGAAGAAATGTAAAAGACTAAGAGCAATCAAGTATTTTTCAAAGAAAAGAACTGAGCATGGTAGTGCATCTGTATACCTGCAATCCCAGCACTTGAGAGGCTAAAGCAGGAGGATTGTCATGAGTTCAAGGTCAGCCTGAAATATAGAGCAAGACCCTGTCTCGAAAAACTCAAAAAAAAAAAAGAAAAGAAAAGAAAAGAAAAAGAAAGAAAATGCAAAGTTGGAGGACTAACATAATTTTATTTTAGAATTTAGCATAAAGCTACAGTAGTCAGGACTCTTTTATTGAAGCCGAGATAGGCAAATACATTAATAGAACAGAACACATAATCAAGAAATAAATTCTTGAATCTACACTTCACTAACTTTTAACAAATGCGAAAAGGCAATTTAGTGAAGAAAGGTTAGACTTCAGCAAGCATCCTTTGAATAACTGCGAAAAAATAGAATGGGAGAAAAAAAAACTAACGCAAATTTCGTACCAATGCAGATGTTATTCCAAATCAATCATAGATCTAAACACAAACCTAAACTATGAAACTTCTTGAAGAGAAATCAAAAGAAAAACTTGATCTTGAGTTACGCAAAGCCAACCTAGACTATTAATCAAAGAAATTTACTATAAAGAGGGTACCATCAAAACTAAAACCTTTTGCTTATGGAGACATTGTTATGAAAATAAAAGCCAGGACACGAATTGGGAAACTAACACCATTTGAAAATCATATAACTGATAAAGGATTTGTATTCATAATACTATAAAAGAACCTTCAAAATTCAATAATAGAAAACAAGGTAATTTTTTACATGGTAAATAATTTGAACTGATCCTCACCAAGGAATACATGTGTGGAGAAATGTGCAAATAAAAAATTTCAGTTTCCTTAGTTATTACAGAAATGCAATTTCCAACCACAGTGAGATACCACTAGAACATCTAAAATTAATAGACTTGATTAAACATAGTTGATGTGGGTGAAGAAGAGCAGACACTAAAAGCCTAATACACTACTGGTGGGAATGTACAATACAATGGTAAAATATTAAAATTTAATATTCAGAAAGTAGTTTAGTAGTGTCTTAAAATATTAAACATATATAACATATGACCTGGATATTCTATTCCTTAAGTTTTTACCCACAAGTCATAAAAGCAAATGCACATACAGACACATACATGAACATTCATAGAGTAATATATATAATAGCCCAAAACTGAATATAACACAAATGTCTAGGTGAATGAATGAAAAAAAATGCTCCCAAATTGTATATTCCTCAATTTGCATGTATCTTGAAATAACTATATTGACTGGAGAAAGGTAAATAAGAAAGAGCATGCATTATATATTTCCCTTTATATAAAACTCTAGAAAATGCAAACTACTCCACAGGTTAAAAATTCATAGAAGAGAGATAGAGAAAAGGATTAAAAAGGAACATTAGAAAACTTCTCTCAGTGCTGGGTAATTTCCAACTTGATTGTGACATTTTCAAGGCATATGCATGTCAGAACATACAAAATTGTACCTTTTAAACATGCCTGAATGCAATTTATTGAATTTCAATTATATTTCAATAGAGCTATCAAAGAAAAAAAGAAATTGCTCTTTCTTGAGAAGTCTTCATTGGAAATGGGTAGATTCTATCATCAGGTGAACCCTACACAGTAAGAACTATATGTCGAGTTGTATTTAAAACAATGTAAGCATAGAGGCAAGCAACTCAGAACCATTTACAATGGTGGTTCTGAGCATGGTAGGATAGTTTACTCGTTTTTCATATTTGTAAATTGACAAGACTTAAATAAAATGTAGAGAATTTAAACTAGTAATCATTGTATTTTCAGTCTTTCCTACTATTTTGAAGCTTAACCCTCTTGAAAAAAATTGCAATTTCCCAAATCTATGGCATTTGTAATGGTCATTATGTGTAAAAGTACATTCATAACATATGTAATCCAAATATTTTCCTGATTATATGTAAGCTGAAGGAAAATTGGCAATTAAAAATGGTCTTTTAGAATTGAGAACAAGGCAAAGAAACTGCAGATGTATCTCTAAATCTATTTCAAGCTATATTAATTCATTATTTTCTGCATTATATTATATTAAAACTGAATTTATATCCAATAAAACTTAGCCAAAACCCTTCACATATGAAAAATCAAATTTTTATTAAATATGCCATAATTTCAAGGTCCATCCATATAGTAATAAACTTCTCAAGTCTATTCTTCTTCATAGCAAATTAGTACTCCATTGTGTTAAAAAATCTTTTTTATCCATTCATCAATAAACATAAATAATTAAATAAATATGCCATTACCATAAACTTCCATCTATTTTTTTCTTTTTTTAATTTAATTAAGTCCATTGGTACAATGTAGGTATATACAATGATCACATTCATCATAAGGACTTTGTACCTGTACATGATATACCTTGATTTATCTTTTTTTCCTTTTATTCCCCTCTCCTTTAAACTCTTTTCCCCTCCTTACATACGAAGTTTTTGTTTCCATTTTATCCTTCTTTTCTAATGTATTCTTTCCTATTCCTTCCTTTTCCCCTCTGCCTTCCCTCAACCCACTTTCCTTTTGAACAGTTTCTTCCCATTTCACCATATCTCTTATACAATTTGATTCTCATTTACATTTTCAGTTTCTTATACAAGTGAGACAATGTGACATTTACACGTGTGTCTGATTTATTTCAATTAAGAGTATAGTCTCAAAGTCCATGCATTTAGCAATACATGTCTCAAGTTTATCCTTCTTCATGGCAAAGTATTGCTCCATTATATTAAAAAGACATCTTTTTTCTCATACTACAACAATATATGAGCACCCATATGCATAGTGGCACAGTTGATAAATGCTAACTCTTGGAAACAACCACTTATTCTTATAAAACATCAAAAGTAGCCTCTTTGAGCCAATGCAATGATAAGTCATTTGAAATGACATCTGTTAGTAACAGTTTTTATATTTACACATTATATATTCCATTACTAATTAATAACATTGAAATAGTCATTATCTAAAAATAAAACCCAATATCAAAATAATCATACCAAGGACTTGTGCATTATTATATGACTTTTAGTTATCAAGTACAAATATATTTCATAGAAAAATTAATATTAATTTTTTCAAAATACCTGACATTATTCAATCAATAAAAAGTACACAAAACTTCCAATACACATGAATGAATCTACACTAAATATGACAGTAGACTTTAATCATGTCTTAATTATTAAGTGATTAGTAAGTGTTAATCACTAAGATGCACATTTTCATGTTAAAATCAAAATCAGCTAATGGATAAAGATACCAGGAAAATTCTAGTTCAGGTAACAATGGAAAAAACTCAAGATTTCACATTTATTTTATGTCTAATCACTTTTCAAAATTATTCTTAGCCATTGAAAGACTAGTCTTTAAAATTTCATTTCTTAGCCTGGAAACAAGCTTAATTACCAAAATCTTCTTTAAATAGTATTTATAAACTTCACATGTGATAGCACTGTCCATATACATTTGCATCAGCCAATCCAAATAGATAACTATTTAAGGGAGTTTCGTGAAAATAATTTGTCACTAGATAAATCAGCTCTCTTACTAATAATAATAAAACTTAACATTTACATACTACCATTTATATAGCAATTTCATATCATCTCTAAACATTTATTCATTAATATCTTCAATATTTCTATGCATTAGTTAGCAAACATTCATCTCCATTTTACCGATTAATAAAGCAATTTCTAACTCAGAAAATGACATGAACCTAGTGACTCTGTTTTCTAACTCACAATCCATTTCCATCCACGATGAAGAAGAGAAAAATCTAACACATCTATTATGAAATAATCTGTTTATACAAATCATATAATATCCAATTGGCACGTGGTCTTATCTATCTAGTCCCACCTTTTTGTATGCAATCCAGTCAAACACTCTGTCAATGTCTGTTGCTTGTTGCACTTCC
The DNA here is from genome assembly GCA_004365215.1 of Cuniculus paca. Lineage (NCBI taxonomy): Eukaryota > Metazoa > Chordata > Mammalia > Rodentia > Cuniculidae > Cuniculus > Cuniculus paca. The sequence goes on along the minus strand of RJWT010003416.1, from coordinate 17,561 downwards.
TGGGATACTGGATGGGAGCTGGCCAAACCATCAAGCAGCATCACTTCGTGCAGAACATCTGTCAGAAACCTCTGCTTTTCCTGCAATGCAACAGATAGGATAATGTTACAGGCCATTCATGGTTAAAGTAGAATGTGCAAAACACATGGACATAGTCTGGGTCACATAAATGAAGATATTCATCAATATTACATGGTGAGACAAAAATCTCAAGAGAGTTCAGTAAATTAAGTAACCCCACTAGAATTCTGTAAAATAGAGGTAGCACAACTGAAACAAAAATCGATGGATTGCAATAGACCCTAAATACTATATATAAAAAACAGTGAACTCTGTTTCAACAGTGGTTAAAGCAAATTTGGAAAGTAACACTTATGAAAATGATAAGATGCAGCCTTATTATGCCTTCTACAGAACTGAGACCACAATTTGCCTCAAAAAAACTTTTTAGGGAAATTCAATGCAAGACTGTTATCATGCCATTTAACATCACTTATTTCTAGTCTATTAACACAGCTCATTCTCTATATGTTTATCCCTCCTCTATATGTATTGCTTTCTGGAAGAAATCCAAGAGACCAAGACACACAGTGAAAGACACTTTTTACATCAATTCACAACACTCACCAATGTATATGTGAATTTAGAACAATGAATGCAAAGTGGAATCATTAGGTATTAATAATCCATTTGCATTAAATAGTGAAAACAGATAAAATCATAAGACTTCCAGTCTCTACATGATGACACATTAATATTTGTTCTAATAAAGCAGATTGGTTATGTTAGAAATACACTGTAAAGATAAGGTGATCCTCTGTTGTTGGTTTTAAGAAAATCTTCCTTAAAAAAACATTTGGATTTCTTAACAAAAATGTGATTCTTAGCTTTCCTGGAATTCTGCCTTCATTGATGGAAAAAGGGAAGAAAAAAGAAGTTGCAAGGCATAGCAAGGGCTAAATAGTTGGGACTTAAGGAATATCATTCCAGAGACTAAAGATTCTCACGTTTAAATTATGCTACCTAATTTGGAATTTACTCCAAGAGCCTCCTAGTTTTAAGATAGTAGATAAACAGCAAGTTATTTCTGAATCCTAATTTTCAGATGGGCGCACCAATCCTGGAATTTAAACAATGAAAATGAAGACTAAACGTGCTAAGTAAAGAGTAGTTAACTGGGCATATATCTGTATAAGTAAAATCTAGTGTTAACGAATATTTTTGTTCATCTTCACTTGCTCAGCGACTTACTATGTTTAGTTAATAATTTAAATAATTATCTACCCAACTATATTCTGTGAAGTTCATTTTCTAATAGCTTAGCCAGTCTGTCCTTAACACTGAACTAGACTCTGACCCCTGTATGAGAACTTACTATAACTTTTGGGGGGACTTAAAAAAAGAAATTTAAATATCAATCTTCTTATTCTTAAAATTTAAATCATCATTCTTCTCCCCTTAATTTGTACTGGGTAAGGAAATTAATTTGAGAAGTATATTAGTTTATGTCACATCCCTAAGAGGCCACAGATGAAGTTCAAATATAGCCTGAATTAAATGACAAATAAGACACAAATTAATTATGAGCAAGGCACCATTCCTAGTACCTAAAAACAACCATACACATACACACACAAAGAAAGATCAGGCAAATGACTTTGAAATTACAGAATAAGAGAAAAATGATCAGTCTCTAGCACTGATAAAAAAAAAAGGACAGAATTACACAATTTCAAAATAAAGCATCAAATGTTCTTTTAAGGAAAATATGTAATCCTGTTACTTAATTTTAAAATACATGTTAAAACTATCTGACGCTAGAATTTGTGGTCAAAATTATAAAATGTATAATTCTCATTCAACTTGAGCAATGAACACCTTGATTACTAAGAAGTACCAATTCAAGATATGATTCTATGCAGAAGATAAAATGATATTCAGCTTTCCCAACAGTGATTTACTGCTCCACTCTAAGTCATTCGAACATCTAATCTAAAGTCACATGAAAAAAGAAGTTAAAACAATGCCTTATTTCAATCTTAATTTTTAATACTTAGCAACAATAAATATGCATGGATCAACATTAAAATTTAATAAATGCATCTTTGGCTTGCTAGAGATGTAATTTTTTTAAAGTGGTATAAAATAAATGATGTGCCATTTTAAAAATGAAATCTAAATTTCAAAGAAGAAACTTTCCTATTAAAGTAAATATAGATTATATAATATTAAATTGCTTCACGCTTCTGGGGAAAAATGAAAACAAACCTTTGACTAATTAATAGAATTTTAGTAAGTAGTATTTTAATTTAATGTAGTTAGGTTATTAACAAAATATTCATCTTCTACTCTGTTAGGGAAAACTGTATCATATGATGGAGTAGAAAGCTCACATGCATAAAGAGGGTAAGAGTTAGAGTAGGTGGTATGGGACCCTGGCAGAGTACACTCACAAAGCACAGAAAAAAAGAATGCCTTAAATTGAGAAAAAAAAGAGAAAATTCTGACCAGATCACACCTTTCCAAAAAAGAAGGTATGAATTTTTCATGAAGGCCTGTTACATTACAATTATTACATAAACAATGACCATAGCTCATCAGGCCTGGTTAGAGTTCTCATCATTTTCAACAGCAACATCAACAATAACAATTGCAACAATTATTAAGTATAGATTAATTACTTGAGACTCTGAGTTTTCAAATGAAGTAAGAGATAGCCTAGCTCTAATGTTGCATCAGAGATAAAGCAAAATACTTGGCCATTATGAATGAAACAATAGTTTTCTACTACATAGTAGAAGTGTTAAAAGGATTTTAAGGCAAAATATCTATAAAATACAACTGTTCAGTTTTTCTGGAAATTTTCTGGAAGGGGACTTTTACCCTTGAATGAAGCTTTAAATTTAGTATGTGAGGGGCATTTATGTGTGCATGCGTGCCTGTTTACTCAGAGAAAAGTATATTTATAGTGAATATTCAACAATTAGTTTTTATTTTACCTCATATTTTAAGGTCACTCTTAAAGTTTGTGTCTAGACATCTCCCCAAAGCCTCAAGAAGTCATGGAGGCAGATTTCTAGAGTTTGTAATTGATTCATGGTCCAATGCTGGGATTAGGGGTGTGACTGCTACCTATACCCTGTCAAAGGTAGCCTGCATACAATATAAGGGACAGTAAAAGTCTTCGCTCTGTCATCCCCTTTTGATCGTGTTGCTTTTATTGTCTACTACTGCTTTGAACAGTTGTCCCTCACCATGCCACCCTGCCTTGAAGCTAGCTGATTATGAACTGAAACCTCTACAAACTCTGAAATAAATAAATCTTTCCTTCCTCAATTTTAGGCATCAGGTATTTTGTCTCAGCAATGAGAGAAAAGTAACCAAAACAGTCACCATGATTGGTTACCTATGACTTTCAAAAAGCAATGTAATAAAGCAAAATGGAAAATTTAAAAATCTGTTTAAAAGAAATTCAGTGTTAACAGTAAACTTCAACCCTGCCACCTTACTGTAGACACTACATAGAGTTGTTGTGTACTGTAACCTCATTTAAATAGTTACAATAATATCAAATGCATCATTTGATTTTCATCTATTTTTACAAATACATTACACATGAATTTTTGGAGAACTATTCAAAAGCATTAGAAAAATAAGCAAGAGTAAATGCAATGAATTGATAATAAACATTCCATAAAACTACCATTTCATTTATTCATTTCTTCAACGAATATATATTAAATTTCTACTCCATGACACAAATTGTTTCATCATTAGGTAATCAATAGATCTCTAAACCCTAGTTCTTAACCTTAAAGAACTCAAGAGTAGAAGCAAAGGTACATAGAAAGATAGAAAAACAGAAAACTGTATCATAGTACAGAGGAGGATAGCTTATTTCAGAAAGGCTTCACAGGGGAGAAAGTGAAATTTTAAAACATTAAGTGTTACTCAGAAAAAAGGGAAAAACAGCAGCTAAAAGGGCAGGTCCAGGGCAGAGGAAACACACAAAAAAGTAATCCCAAATCTGCAATTATCAGATTGAAGAGTTTGTTCTTACTAACTGAAGACCAGCAAGTATAATGATGTACTACGAGCAGTGTCTTAGGAAAATTAACTATATATGGGATATAGGCTGGCTTCATACATGTGGAAACAGGAGACAAGAAGGGACTGTTGTACTAATGGAATGTGGAAATGACATACTAGGACAACGTATTGCTGAAGGACAGTTGGATCTGAGATACTCAGAATGAGTATCACCGGGGATTGAACTCACGACCTTGTGCTTGCCGGGCAGGCACTTAGACTGCTGAGCTAGATCCCCAGCCCTGTTTGTGAGACAGGGTTTCACTATGCTGTTCAGGCTGGCCTTGAGCTCACTTTGTAGCCCAGGCTGGTCTCGAACTCACAACGATCCGCCTGTCTCAGCCTCCCGAGTGCCACCACACCCGGCTTATATATATATATATATATTTTTTTTTTTGAGACACTAGGGATCAAACTCACAACCTCGCGCGTGCCAGGCAGGCGCTTAGGCCACTGAGCTAAATCCTGGGCAGAAATCAAAAATATTGATGACTTGATGTCTTAGTCCTCTGAATACATAGAGAAAATATGAGCAAATAGCTGGCTTTTATAATTGATAGAATTTTAAAAAAACAAGTTAAGGGAGTATTGACAGACATGGAAAAGTAGAAAAATGTAGTTTAGAATATAAACCAAAAGGATTGGTTTTAGACCTGTTGCAAGGAATATCACAGGGAGCACGCAAAAGAGGTGTGTAACACTCAACTGAAAGTATAAGCCTGGGTCTAAGAGGCAAGTGTTAAAATTCTTTTGGCAATACCTGTATATGTATGTGAAGTTTCACAAAGAATTCATTCTTTTAAAAAATTGATTTATAATATTAGCATTTCATATGTTAGTGTTTAGGATTAGATGTGAAGAGAGTTAAGAGTCCTTGTCACAGCATGACGTAAAGCTGAGAAATTATATCTCTAAATATCTAAATATGGCTTCCGCCTCCATATGGTAAAGTCTAACGAGTTAAAAGAAAATATGACTGATCTAGCCATGACCACAGGAGATAGGCAGGAAGACAAAGTAAAAGGTGGAAGCAAGTTCCAATAGGGATACTAACTAACTTTAAGGATGAGCAATGTGAGACAGATACTTTGACACCAGAAGAGACAGACAAAATACAATCAGAAAGTTATCATGATAATCATGAAAATCTTGATAAAAATTTATCATGATAAAAAGTTATCATGAAAATCATGATAAAAAAAATACATCAAACCAGAGACATGAAGATGAAATCCAAGACTGGGCCAATTCAAGTAGTGTTGGGATATACACAGGCATATAGAAAAGAAAAAAAGAAATCTCAAGACAGACATGGGTTGCATTAGAGCAGTCACAAGGACTCAATTAATTTTCTAGGAGGACGGATCTGAACATAAATGACTCTTCCAGTATTCCTAGGAGAAAAGACAAGCACATTGTTGCAAAGTTGGTCAAAAAGCTCTGAAGTGGAAAAAAAAAGTCAGTCATTCACTAACTGCATGACCTTGAGCAAGCTGCTCAAACTTTTTAGACCCTGACATCTTCATTTGTAATCACGTGTGGTTGCGAAGATTAAATAAGTGAATCCGTTCTGCAAATATTTATTAAGTACCTGCTATATCTAAAATGGTATGACTAGTTCTAACAACTGGCAGATACAAATATATGGAGTCTACATTTAATGATGTAGGAAAGGGAAAGATGAAAACAAATATTAAATACAAACCATTTTAAGTAAAATTGTAAGCAGGTTCAGGGCATAGTGTGAACACACGGAGAAAGCTGTGATTTGTTCTGCCTGAGTGAGGACAGGAAAAGCTTCTGAGGTAATAGTTTAAATTGAATTTTTAAGGATGATTTGATCAGAGAAAAGGCTATTTTGAACCAAAAGGGATTCATAGAAAAAGTCAAGGAGACCTTTCAGCATGGTTTTGCATCTACAGAGTTTTGTGTGGCAAGAGGCATGGGATGAATTACTAGTAATGAGCATAAAGAGATAGACAAGGACAAAAATCATCAAGAATTGTCTATGCCAAGTTAGGAAACTGGAGTTAGGAAGTGACATCATCAGACCCACACATAAAGAGGTATGAATAAACAGTGAGAAAGTGAACTGATTGATGAGCAAATGGAAACAGAGAAATAGAACATTATTGGATAATTATGAACAAGTATTATACAACATGAGCTTTGTGATCACAAAATGCATCAATTATATCTTTAAAATGTAGTTAAATTTTATGCTAATCAGTGGCAATCATAAAAGGTATTTACTTTAAAATCCCACAAGCTATGAATTAAATACAGATATAAACAGAAATATAGACATAAACATGTATATATATATACGTATTTAGATATATATAAGCATATATATGCTTATATATATGCAAATATTTCCTTTTCTGAGTAATTTCAACTTTATGTAAAGCAATTATTTTATTCCAGTTTTCAATGTTCACAATATTCTCTCACATAGATATAAAGGCAGTTTTCCAATTTTTAACTCACACTAATAATAATGCCTGACTGAAATTATTTGAGAAATATAGTCTAATTTCACCTATGTTACTGCCTGTTTTCTCTGCAGAAGGCCCTGTGCTGTAGTCTGGGGAAACACAACTGAGGCCCATTACTGCCTCCAGCTGGTTCATGCCATGTGATAGTTCAGTATTAGTAACTTCAGTGGAGCTCTATGAGAGTAGAGAACAGAAATAAAGTTATGGTTACAAATGCTTTCAGTCTCTGTGACATTGATGCAACCTCAACTGATTTATCATAAAAAGAAGAAATTTGATACAACATGTAATTTGTGATTTACCTGTCTGAAAAATTGGCACTACCATATGAAAAAAGGTTTACCATTCTACAGGTTAAACAGTATGCCACATGAATCAATACTAAACTGAACCTCTCGCTATGGAAGGGTAGAACAAGGGATACAGGTATACTTAACATGGCAGAGTTGGAATGTTTACTCTTGTTTTTTATGACGTACTCAAATCATGACAAAAGGTTAAAGCAGACAAATACGATCAAGAATTCAAACAAGGAAAGTGAGTATATAGAGGGAAATTTCAATTAGGTTTTATCCATGTAAAATGGTAGCAATGTAATGTTGCAACTATCATCTTTTGTAAACATACAATAAATTATCGTATTTGTGAAATTATTTGTACTGTAAGTTTCCTATGTCATTAAGATATCTCTACTCCATAAATTTTATGTTGCTGCCATACTTTTGTAAGGTTCTAAAACATCTGAAAGTATTTTCAGCTTTCCAGTTGATACTAGATTTGCTTATGAAAAACTGTATCATCATTTACTTCACTAATTCATATTTCATGCATAACTAAATCATAAGAATAGAAATAAAAGTGAAGAGCTATTGAAAACAAATGTTTCTTCACATAGAAATGTATTTTAAAATTAACATTTCAAAATTTCATGTTTAAAATTCACATGCCTAACATTTTAATTACATTCATGTGTAGCTTGTTACAGCAGTTTATTTATATTAAAATCAAACTAGCAAAGGCCAGGGATTTGGCTCAGTGGCCTAAGCACCTGCCTGCTAAGCGCGAGGTCAGGAGTTCAATCCCTGATGCAGGGGAAAAAAAAAAAAGTTTTAAGGGCTGGGGATTTAGCTCAGTGGCCTAAATACCTGCCTGGCAAGCATGAGGTCGCAAGTTTGATCCCTGGTGCCACAAAAAAAAAAAAAAGTTATCAAACTAGTGAAAAGACACCTATATACAATAGGCACTGAAGAATAAATTTCAAAGTATCACCATTGGTACCCATACTGAAACAAGCGCTATACCAAAAAGTTTATCTCTGTATTTGTTTGCATAACCTTTCACAGAAAGCATCACAGGAACACAAGACTGCAACTATCTCTACTGAGATAACATTATTGTGGGATTTCACATAAACCTTAAAAGTAAATAAAATAATGTGTTTTATATATACTTATTTTTTTTAACTATTAGCCACATTTCACCCACTGCCAAAACACAAATTCTCTAAGAAATCTTAATCAATATGTACACTACAAAGACAATCGTATTTCTGTAAGAATATCCTGGATGATTTTATAAGCCTCCCATAACTCCAGATAACCCTCTGTATATGTCTTTATGATCCACAGCGCTCTCAGACAAACAGGGAGAAAGTAGGTTACACTGTGAATCTCTTCAGTGACGACATCCTTCAGCTGCGGATGTTTTGTTTTTAGCATCCAAGCTGAATGTGTCATGTCTCATATTATCCAAGATGTGGTGCAGCTAAGGGGAAATGCTAAGCTGGAACAAAAATGTAGTGCACTGCATACAACCACACTCTGTAGACCTTCAAGAACTATAAATATGCAGCAATCTTGATACGGCAGAAGTCGCTCTTTCATGTTTTCATGAATCATGGTAATTCTGAATCTTACAGAACAATCCAGCATGTGCATCACATAATGTCAGTCAAAGTAACAATTTGAGTAGGTTGTTTAATAGCTTATTCTAATACTAGCATTCCTCTTGAAAAAGTCACTGTGAACAGTAATTTCCATATGCCATGCTTGTCACTTAGCTTCCCTCTGTTTTTGTGGATTTCTGACACCTTCACTATTTCTTTCAAACACTTATCCAATATAATTTCTTATATTTCTAACTTACTTTATAATCTCAATATCCTTTTTAGTTCAATAAATGAATTTCTAATGTTGGTATAGAGGTTATAATCTTTCATAAGAGATCTGTTCACCCTCATTCCGTAATTTTCTGTACAGTTTTGGTTAGACTTTTATTGCTGAAAACTTTATGCATGCCACAATTTGGTACTGAGAAATACTGTGAAAGAGCCTCTAACCTAATAAAGTATTCCATCTAGTGAGAGACTTACTTCTCCTTTGCTAGTTAACGTGAACTCTTACCTGCTCTTCCAGAGTGTCACTTCAGGAACCTACCATAGATTTACATTTCTGACAGGTACTACTTCCTTCATCTTTTCAATATCATCTCTGCTTTGGCAGCAAGGTATTTTCCTTCTTCACTATGCTTAATTTTTTGACAAGCTGATGAGACATTTCAATAAAATTAAATTTGCCAATCAAAACTTTTAAAAAGCTGCACACTCATTTCTCACATCCATGACAAGGAGTCATTAATATTTTGAAGACACAAAAAGTAGACTCATTAAGGAGCATTAATATTTCATTGGTAGTATGTAACTCAGAGTATTTTTAAATAGATATTGACTAATCATTTTAACAGTTCCATATTTGTTTAAATACTAATGGAAACTTTCTCATACCATTCACGTCTGGAAAAATTCCAAGGGATCAACTGATCAGTTCCTGGAAGTTATTAATATGGTTGTCAAGTGACTTACTATTTTTATGTTATTTTAATTAGTGAAATAAATAACAATTCAAATAATCTTAATTCTGGAACAAAATTCTTATTAACTTAATGACTGGATTTTACAAAATGGCACGTTAATGGTATAAATGGTTTGTTTATCAAATAACCTAGCCAGTTAAAAACTTTGTGTCAGATCAGAATTGTCTTTATGCTTCCAATGGAAAGAAAGGGCACTAGTTTTTAACTTGAAATATTTAATAAAGTATAGAAAGCAACAGTAATTCACCTTCAGTATTGAAAGCCCAGAAAATTAATCAATTCAGATGATGCATATTTAAATATATATTTAAATATAAATATATATTTAATTGCATCTCAAAATAAGTTGATTATATATTTATAAAATGTTACTCTTCAAGAGGCTGAATCTGAAGTAGCAATGTACTAATAAACTGCAAAAGTGTAACAATATTGTCACCCCAGGGTCGGGGATTTAGCCCAGCGGTTCAAGCGCTCACCTGGTGAGCACGAGGTTGTGAGTTTGATCCCCAGTACCAAAAATAAAAAAAAAAAAAATTACCACCCCAAACCCATTCAGAAAAGGAAGTTACACCTACCTCATATGTGTTACATTATTTACAATGCACTGTACAGAAAACAATTTTAAACTTTAAAAATATACTTAAGCACCAAATACTAACAATAATAATGGTAAAAATAATAATTCCTAAAACTATCCTACAACATGGCAGCACAGGTATTTCATACATACTTTGAAAACAGAGCAGCAAGATGAAGCGGTTATTAAGTGGCAGAGAATCAAATATTTAATCAATGGAATGAAAAAAGGAATTAACCTTCATTCTAGAAAATTATAAAAGTAATATAATAAAACTAAATTGGTAAAATAGGGCTGTGAGGCTTCGAGAGCATCTGATGTTTCATTCTCATCAGAGAAACTTACAGAAAATGGGCATCCAATAAAGATTTCTTAGTGAAAAATGAACAAATCCATAAAGAGTAATCCCTGAAAATAGTTGATCATTTTGAAACTAAGAGGTGCCAATATGATGCTGGGAAAATGAGAAGCCAAATTATTTATAGACCTAGTAAGTGATATCAGTATAACCTGTCATCTCTCGAAGTCAGAGATTAAAAAAAAGATGCTTATTGTAGTCTTAAGAGTAGGGCAACTAACTTTGTTTAGAAAGGTTTTTAGGTTTTGATTAGTCACACAAAGTGTATCATGTTCCAAGTATTTCACATTGAACCAGCCATGTGGATAGTTAGGAACACAGTGTAATTAATGACAAATTTTACTCTTAAGGAGTAATCGATCTAAACCTGTTTTTGGTCAGACAACTCATGAAAAAAAAATTCAGGTATTTTATTATCAAACCACCACCACTGCAACCAAAAGAAAAAAATTGTTTTTCAGAGTAGATAACTATCATCCAAGCAATGCTGTAAATTTTAGAGAAAACAGCAGGACTCAAATCAGAATTTACCTGAGCAGAAAGATACCTAACATCTAAACAAAAGAAATGACCTCTGTAACTAAGTCAGTCTGAGCCAATACTGGAGTACATACATCAGCTGTGTACTATTTAAAAAAGGGCTGGGGTTATCACGCCATGGAGGTGTATTTGCTGACAAGCGTGATGTCATTGACTCCATCCTCAAAACTACAAGAAAGAAGAAGAGACGAAAAGAAGGTGAAAGAGATAAATGTCCTTATTATTCCAGGATTTAGTCAATCCTCTGAGACTGACTGGGCCAAAATTTATTTTTAAAAAAACTATATATATATACACACATATGAATTGAGAATATGAAGAACCTGAGTAAGTTTATGGCTCTGGTTTTGCTACTCCACAAATAAAGCAACTGTTGACAGGGGCATGACTGGTCAACTAAGAGTCAAAAATGAAAAAGAAAATAAATTCCTAAATGTATTCATACTGCCACCAAAAAACTTAAGATAAAATGCACTGTATATGAGAAACTGATGTACAGAAGTTCCACACAAATATTACCATGAGATGTGTTCCACAGAAACCAGCAAAATGAATGGCTCATTTTTGGTGCTTGTTAAATCTTTGAATTTAAGTAGGTTGAGTGAAATGAATAAAAACGTATGAATGAATAGAAAGGGAAAAAGTGCCACCAGTATAGAAAACTAATTTATATAAAATTACTGAGCTAGTGTACTGTTAACAGCACTTAAGAACACCACCACTCAGCTATAAATAAAATCTGAAGATGAAAAAATAAAATTATTAAAGGTATTAATTGGGCACAGGTGTTCTTGAAGAAAGGTGGGGAAGGATTTCCACATATCTTCATTTTTAAGGACAAATTTGACACAAACTGATAGAAATAAGACTCTAATCATCATAATTTTATTTCATCAAATTGAAGTCAGATATAAAAAACTAAAGAAATAAAAATTTTCAAAATGGTCTCCCTTAATTTAGGAATGGTAAATTGACAAAGGATATTCAGCTCAGAGTCAAAAGATAACCTACCAAAAATCTTTGGATTCGTGATTTAGGAGAGCTTCTGGAAGAATGATCTAGTCAATTTGATATTCTTTAGACTTTTAATAAAGATGTACACTCTAAGGTACACTCTCAGGTAGCCAACAAAATGCCCTAGCTCTATTTTCCAGTGAGCGGACAGAGGTCAGGTGTTCAGCGGTGCACAGTGCTTCGTAGGTTTTTATCATTAAAACTGTTACAAGAGCAACTGAGGCAACAGTTTCATTAATCTTTAATTATCTTTTTTTTTCTTTTTTAAAAAAGCAAGCAGTTCTTTTAGATGGTTATGTTTGACCACTTGAAGTCACTACTTTTACTTTTCATGCTCTTTTCTTAACATGGGGCATTCAAACTAATCTTGATAAAAGAGGGGGCGCTTATAAAGTGTTATGGACGGAGAGGGTCACTCCTTGCTTAGAAATAAGTTGTATTATAATGTTTCCTTAAAGCATAACTGTCTGGTTAAAGATGACTACTACTTAGAAAACTAATGACCTATTCCTTAGTTGTATTCTAACAGAAATTTGGTTATGTTCATATTAGAGACTTTATGAAGCTAATTATTCTTTGAATGGCAAAACACTGAATAATATCAGATATTGAACAATTCATGCATTATAGGAAAGCAACATTTTTTAATAGGGATAGTGAAAGGGGCTGATAAAATAGTAGTACAGGGGCTGGGGATCTAGCTCAGCGGTCTAAGCGCCTGCCCGGCAAGCGCAAGGTCGTGAGTTCAACCCCTGGTGCCGCAAAAAAAAAAAAAAAAAAAGTAGTACAAAAATATTATATATTTAGAAACAGTGATGCCTCAGGAATATTTTGTCAACTTGGTGTAAGTTTCTGGCATGTCAAATTGTTAATTTTTCAATAATATCTGAACTTTTTAGCAAAGCTGCAATATTGTGCTTACAAACTGCTCTTACTTGAAGAGGTAATAAATAAGCTAATTTTCTCTGCAATATTTCTAGACATAAGAAAGGATGGCCTTCCATTATTGTTAGGCTTCAGGTTCGGTATTAGCTTTCTTCTTAGAAAGTGTCTAACCCTATAAATTTGTCAGTTAGTTTTGAAATCCTTGGGAAATGCAGAATCATCTTGACACCATTCAAATCTGAACACAGTCTTCAGAAGCAACACATTATTCCATATGAAATGCTCATTTATCTTTTATCTGTAGACTCGAAGTATATAAAAAACTGAAACAATGTCTTTCTGATCAAACTGATTTTACTTTTTAAAAAATCATCTTTTGAAAATATGTACGAAATTTTCAATTTACAGCTTTGTTTTAAATTTTAAAAATCCATACAAGAAAAATGTGAGTGAATGCAACTCAAAAAACCTCTCAGACACTTATCTGAATAGATATATGTGAATATGTAAGAATACTAATGAATTATTCTTTTTTCTTTCCTTTCCAAAATTACTATACCTAGCCAAAACTACTCTTCCAAAATGAGACTTAACATCACTTGACAAAATTGAAGCTCCTCAAAAGTTTCCATTTTCCAAACAACTGTGAAGCCACCCTTAATTTTTATTTGAAAAGTACATCTTAAAGAAAAGTGTGAAAATATTAAATATTCATCATCTATAGCTTTAAACTCAAAAATATATTTGTGCTACAAAGTTTCCAAGTCAGTTAATATACTTCGACGATTAAATGATTGTCCAGCTTTACTCATTCTTTGTAACAGATGCCTTAACAAGCCTACTAACAAAAGAAGATAATACATAAAAATAATAGAGTTAGTCCTAAAATGAGGGAAAACGTAAACACAATCTGTTATCGTATTTAGCCTCATTGAAAGCTATTGAAACATACTAATATAACAGATGCAGCAGCCATTGTAAAGTTGTTCCTTGCTAGGAAATTCTTAATATTTTTTCACTCACTATTCTTTAAAATCCAAGTCTCAGGCCTGCTTAACACTGACGTTTTCATATTATTCTAATTTGTGTTCTCTTAGAGTTTGAACATAATCCTCACTGCAAAGAGTGTTAGTTAGGGTGCATTAGGACTCCTCCTGCCCTTACTCAGAGCGCAGATAAGACACTGGAGACATTTTCCTCTGATGGCATTAGCTGCTGCTCTCATTGTAGCACTGTGTCCATTTTTACATTTTCTTTATCTTTGTTGTAGTCCCATTACCAAAAATGCCAAAAACTGTTCTGTCCACTCATCCTGTAGAAAAACCCACCCTTTCTCTCAGAATAGGAGCTGCAGGCCTCCAGTTCCTCTCCAATGGGAAAATATTTTTTCTCTTCTAAAAACTGTTTTTAGTAGGAAGAAAATGCTTGCAGAGCAGGGAAAAGAGTAAAGGAAAAAGCAAAGAAGAGGTTTGTTTTGAAGACTAGTCCCCCAGAGACCTAGGCAGTCACTCCTACTCTCCTTCTCTTTCAATGTAAATGTCACTTTTAAGCTACTGAGCAGGATCAAAAAGTCCACAGACCCTTGGGACTAACCCTAAGAAGTCTTTCATATTTTTCATATTCAATAGGTGAGAGTCACTTGAGAATAAAATATCATAAACCAGTTAAAAACAGTTGGGTTACTTTCCAATTTAATAGTTCTCAAGATTTAGATGCCACATGAGGACTTCGATTACAATAGACAAACACAACTAAACAAGAAACCAAGAGTATATTATATGTACACATTTATTTAGTATTCAGCATTTACAAGATGAGATTTTAAGTCAATTTGTAATTTCCAAATGTTCTACCTCTAGTGCCGTAGTTTTACTAAGCAAATATATTTTGATTTTGTTGAAACACAGGAAATAGCAACAATATATCAACTACTATTGGAATGTATATTAAATAAGTATAAAGCTGTGTGAAAGCATTTTCCATTACAGACTTTAAAAATGAACAGCTAACCAAGTAAAAGATTAGCCAAAACCAGATTCTTTTCTTTCTCCTTTTCTGATTTCACCTTTGAATAAATGTTCATTATGATTTAGAATAAACAAGCAATATAACTTTAAATTTCAACCAGAAAAATTTAACTCAGTCAACTCAATATTTCAACATGCTAATTTTTAAAATTTTCTTTAAAAAATGAAATAGTTTGAAAATAAGTATGATTTTATTCCAACATCTGTTATAGTCTAACAATTTTTGTTGAAGTATATTACGATGCTGTTCTAATGGCAGGAATGAATTTATACTGTTTCAGTCCTGCCTAAGATAGAGACAATTGAGAACATTTGTTAAATTTTTAGGCAATACACTTTTAGATAGTCTAAGTATTTAGCATAATGAAGTTTAGTTGCATAGCTTTCCACTAATAGTTATCTTTGTGCCTAGTGTTCTTTTAAAAATTGGGGGAGAATTCCCAGTCTGCAGAGTTTATCATCTATAACTTTAAAGTTATTGCTATGGGAGGCTCAGTAGCATAGCAATTTCTTTAATAAAAGAATATACACTTATGTTTAACAATTCTCATTATAGAAGCACTTCCTAACAACGTTACATTCTAAAGACTGGAGATGGCACCTACATTATATGCTATATACATTGTGATGAAACCCTATACTATATGCATGGAGGTGTGACCCAACCTACATCAGCATCATATATATAAATAAATTCTTCACAGCATGATCATACTATACAACCTTTTCTTGTATTAAAATAATTTTATCACTGACATTTTCCCAAAGGAAATGACTAAGAGTTGTTAAAGAATAGTAATATGTTGTGTTAGACTTTCCTTTTTGTTCCTTTTGAGGAAACACAATATGACTTAAATAGCTACCATCAATAGTATACCATCTAATAATATAGTGATAGATTATTAGATGGTATCTAGTAATGTGTACCATCTAATAATATTGTCACTAACAGCCAACTATGATAAAATAACTAAGCAAAAACACAACTTACACCATGAAATATGTCCTTATCTCTAAATTGAGAAAGTTGCTTATAATGATCTTGACATCTCAGCTTGTTGAATGATACATTATCTAAGTCATACGTTCCTACAGAATAGTTTGCGTTGTCACTATAGATAAAACCGATTTGGTAAGATTAGACGCAGACACAAAGTTCATAGAAATTATTTTGCAATGTACGCATAACCAATATAAATCTAAGGTGTCAAAACATATTACTGGGCTGGGAAACACTGGAGCACCTATACATGAAATCGATACACCTTTCTAAAGGAGTATTCAGCTTCCAAGTCCATGATGCTGTCTCAGATATGTAGTTGCTCAAAGGTTTTCAAAGACCTCACAAAAACTATGGGAGTCAGTACTATTGTCTCATTTGTCAAGTGATAAGGATGAGCTACAGAGGTGTAGTTGCTTCCTTAGAATATGAATTTCCTATATCCTATCCATTCTCTTTACCTTACTGAGTGCTCACTCCAGGGCCCAAGAGAGATTTTCACAGGTGAGGTCTCAAGGTTCAAGAATGCACGTGTGCAAAACATCAGCAATAACAGCAGGGAGTATGGAGCAGAGCAGAGGGCCAGAGCAAGAAAGCCACCTGTGTCTTCATTGTGTAATTTTTATACAGGTTGTTAGCTCATATTTACATTTTTGTACAGTGTTATAACCAGCGCATGCACGTTTGCCTGTGCTAAATCATCGTTACGTAACTATATTCCACTGTGCACCTGCACTAGACGAGTGTGATCACGTCAAGTGTCCTTAGACGCCCCTGAGCTTTGAAGCTGTCTGAGTTGTTCCCCACATCCCACCCCTTCAAAAGGAGTGTATAAAATGTAACGTTTTATACATAACAGCCACAAGCACCTGCTTGTACATAGTTAACAAATCAAGAACCATGTGGTTTTGCAAAACCACTTTATTTGAACAGTTTTATCCACAAGCAACATCAAAGCCTGCCACATAACACTTAAGGTTAGCACCATAGGTTGAGCCAGGGTTTAACCTGGAGTGCTAGGTCTATAGTCCTTGCCTCTGGTCAGATGCTATTCCTAGCAGTATCAGCAGTCAGCTTCTTTGGTCAGACGCTATTCCTAGAGGTCAGTCATTGTAATGCCTGGTCAAGGCATCTGGTAAGTCATTTCCTGGCGAAAGGAGAGCCTTATGTCCTGAACGATGACACCCTACATGGTCAGCGTTTTGGCCACACTCCCATACATCTCACCACAGGCTGGCACCCACAAGGGACAGTGCCCTATCTGTCACTCCTGAGCTGCACCGGCTGGCAGTTAGAGCATCAAGTCCCTAAAGAAGCCCAGCTGTCTGTGCACACATGTAGGGGGCCTGTTAGCACAAGTAGCCACGCGGCCTGCAATTCTGTGCATTGGCTTGACCTGTCTGTTTCAGTTCCAAATGAGAGCACTTTCATACTGGGCTGGACAGCGACTTCTGTCCATTGCAAGATTGGGTCACACCAGACCCATCAGTATAATAGGTGTCATCCAGAGGTCCCTCTTTTTCTATTGCACAGTGACTAGGGGTATGTTTTGCCCATCCTTCCCAATGGATTCCTGCACCACATACATCACAAGTCCAAAAACTATTGCCAGTTTGGCTGCCAATGGGCTAGTCAAGAAAGAGGCCCGCTGTTGGAGGTACATTCCTCAACAAGTGAGGGTGGGGACATGTGCCACCCC
>RJWT010003415.1:0-36541 GCA_004365215.1 Cuniculus paca | reverse complement strand
ATTCCTAATAATGGATTTTCTCTTTTCCAAAGCCAATCCTGGCTACTATATTGCATTTAGTAATTTTTTAATGAACTCTATTATAAAATATAAAATGTAGGGTTTTTAAAAATTTTTTTTCAATCGGTTTGATTTTAAAACGTGGTTTTTTTCAGTTTGCTGTTTTGAGGATACTGGGCTAGGACCACTCGAGTGTTGCCATACAAATCTTCCCAAAAGCTTGTAGAGTTGAGATTTTAGCTCTCATTTTTTAGTTAACTCCTTCCTTCTGATTTGGAAGACGAAGTTCATCACGGACATATTCATCAAGTTACATGGTATAGATAGAGAAAAGGAATTGGAGGGGGCGTTTAGGACACATAGAACACGTAGCTTCTTCAATAACAAAATAATATGTGCAGCTGTGGAGGGTTTAGAGTGAATAAGTCTTACTAGATTGATTTTTTTTTTTTTTTTTTTGCGGCACCGGGGATTGAACTCATGACTTCGCGCTTGCCAGGCAGGCGCTGGCCTTGAGCTTACTTTGTAGCCCAGGCTGGTCTCGAACTCACAATGATCCTCCTGTCTCAACCTCCTGAATGCTGGGATTACAGGCGTGAGCCACCACGCCCGGTTAGATTGAAATTTTTTAATGGAAAAAACCAGCTTTTGGCTGACAGGACTTTATCAGCGAACCAGCCTCTACTTTGTGGTCCACTTAATCTCAAAACAGTTCTGCAAGATAGGCACTATTTCCTTCCTTTCGCAATGGCTCCAGAAAGAAGTAATCAGCACAAAAGCTCGCAGTAAAGTGCCAAGGCATTCCAAACATCCCGCCGAAGCCTAAACTGGGAGCACATTACCAACACCTTCAACTTCCGAGAGGTCGCCCGAGAACCTCGGCGCGCGTGCGCTGTCCCCGCCCCGTGACGTCACCTCGCCGTCCCGCCCCCTTCTGGAACGCGGAGCGGCTGAGCGGGCTGGCGGCCATTTTGTGAAGCGGCGAAGGAGGTGGTCGCTGCGCTGGGCTCCAGGAAGCCGTTCGGGCTGGGGCTGTCGGCCGCGGGGCAGAGGCACTCGCGCGGGGGGTAACTCGGGTCTGGGTTCTGGTGACGCGCAAACTCTCCCCGGTAAGACTCCCGCAGCCCCAGAACGGGCGGGGCTGTGCGGGGCTCGAGCCGCCCATAGGTGGCCCGGGGCGGGGCCTTTGGAGGCCTCTGAGCCCGCCGCAGCGAGCGCCCCACACAAAGGGTCGGGGCAAACTGTGAGGGTCTTGGGGTGCTGCCTGTTCCTCTGTGGTCTGAGAGGATGCCGGAGGATGAGCCTGCGTACCGATGTGGAGACGAGACCTTGGCGAGGACACGCAGATGGTCTGAGATAGGGAGGCGGCAGGCGCTGGGTGGCCCACGGCCTTGAACTAACGGGGACTGCAGTGAGATACACCCACGTACCTAATGGGGCCGAGATGATAACTGCACCTCTGCCTGGAAGTGGGAAGCTAACCGTAGGACACTCCCTCTCCCTCTGCCCGGAGTGGAAAGGAGGCCCTGTGGCCTTTTAGCAAAAAGCGGCCACGATGAGGACACCCCGGAGGGGCCGGGAGCCCCGGCCGTGCACGCCTGTGAGAGCAGGAAGTAGGTCTCGGAGCTGGCCGCCTTCGGGGGCTAAAGCGGAGGGAGTTGTGGTGAAGCTTCCTAGGCCCTGGGCAGGGGAGGGATTT
This sequence comes from Cuniculus paca, assembly GCA_004365215.1. NCBI lineage: Eukaryota > Metazoa > Chordata > Mammalia > Rodentia > Cuniculidae > Cuniculus > Cuniculus paca. The sequence goes on along the minus strand of RJWT010003415.1, from coordinate 34,842 downwards.
TATTCTGGGACTCAGGATGTTTGAGAAGCCGGTGCCTTTAAACTGCACCTTTACCGCTTCCTTCAGAGAGGAGCAGGGACTGGAGCTGGAGGAGTTCTTGTTGCGTGGTGGATGGAGTGTAGGTGGTTTTGATGGATAGTTGTGTTTCTCAGAAGCTTGGTGGCGCTAGTTTGCAGCCACGTGAAATGAATGGGAGGACCTTTGAGGATCTACAGGTTAGTGATGGGGATGGACTTAGCTGGTACAGTGTATGGACTGTGTGTGCCTCCAGTGCGTGCTTTATAGTGAAAAATCGGAGGGGTTACGGGCTGGACTACTCGGACTTCGGTGCTAAGCATTCATTCAGCTAGGTAGTGTAGTATAGAGAATTCTAGGCTGTTGCAGAGGTTTCTAGGTCCTTAAAATACTCGTTTCCTAGGTTCCCAGAGATGACCTACAGTAAATTGGGGGGGGGGGCGCAGTTGGTAGGAACTGTTTTGTACTACTTAAAATTAGGGCGATGCCGATGATCTGAGAAAAAGGCGACAGAACATTGTTGAAGGGAATGAGTTGTGGTTGGAGTGTTTCCTTGAGAGGTGATTGCTTGAATAGTTTGAAATGGTGTAAGTTTCGCAAAATGAAGTCTTAGCAACAAGAATTGCCTGGGACCTTGTTAATGTATTTCAAAGAATCTGCAGTTGGAAAAATAAATCTCATTAGTCTGAATATGTGGAGAAATCTTGTTTGTGTGGTTGTTTGCAGTTACAGAAATTAATACAAGACTGGTACTTGTTTTTGAAATTTTATTTTGATAGAATGGATGGTTTTGGTTTTTACTCAATGGAAAGTAATTCGTATCAGGCATTTTTCTAAGATTATGGTGGTTCACATAAACTCACTACAATTTTTGAAGGAAATGAAATGTTTGTGTGTTCAAGTAGATGCGTTTAGTATGTATCATTGGACAGCTTTTTTTTTTTTTTAACCAAAGCGGAATGATTTTTGTTACCTCCTGCTCGATTAAATGTTGATTACTTTGTATATGGGGTGTAATACATAATTTCAAATTTTCATATGTTCAGGTATTTCAGGTGAAAAATGTGCAGCCTTAGAAACCATCATGTTAGTTACTTTTATGTGCTATTTACTACTAGTACAATTCAGGCTTCTATAACTTTATTTGAAATGTTAGATTTCTTACTGAGAATTTGGGGTCGTTGATACAATTTTTAGGTATAAAACTTGATTTTGTGGGCCAGTGTGTACCAGATGCTAGAATCCAGTGACGTATTGATGATACTGCTCTTATTCCACTTGCAGAGAGCCATACATCGTTTGGACGAACGTTTTCTTTTGTAGGTACTGTAGGAAAAATTGTCAGTAATTTGTTACACAAAAGGCGTTTTTAAGATATTCCTCCCTAAAAATCTGTCGTTTTATAATATCTTAATGTTTGGTCCACAAGAGGTTAATGTTCATGGAAATGAATATTGTTAAATGTTTTAGGTCAACTAACTGGAAAAATTATTCCATTTAAATTGAAGTTTTATCAGATTTTACTGTCATCTGTATATATACCCTTTGGTTTGCAGAGGTATAAATTTAAAGTCAGCTTGTCTTAAAATCATAGTGAGGGTGAATGTGGTTGGTTAAGTTAGTAATTTTTCTTTGAAGTGTAAATGAAGTAAGATAATGACCACTTTTGTTGCTGTTTGGGGAGATCAAAAATAATATTGAAGTCTTTGGCAGGAAGAATATCTTAGAAATGTCTTTTGACTTGGTGCTTTGAGTAAATACTGAATGGGAAGTTAATGAGAAAACTGAGCAATGTATTATTAAACGGATGCATCTCTTAGTGTCGGAAGAATTTTTTCATTTAAAATGATCCTAGACTCTGAAATGTGTTCCATTTGGTGGTGGGAGACAAAATCAAATGGACGAAGCTATGCTTGTGTCGTACTGCCTACCATAATGTGATTACACTTCGTTACAGCATTGTGCCCATTGTAATTGATCCTGTGTTGTTCATTGAGGTGAACATTTGAGGGGTTACTGGTTTTTTGTTTCCTTTGGATTTGAAGTGTCTAATTCAGCTTACCCCAATTCTTATTGAATAAAGACTGACTGATGACTGAAGAAAGAAAAAAACTCATTTTGGGTGTTTATTACCAGATGAAGAGTGGAAATGGTCAAGTTCTAGTTTGTGTCTTGACTTCTTGATGAAGAAGTTTGTTGTCAGACATTTTATCCTGAAATCTCAAATGATAGGAATGACTAGTAAATGTCTATCCTGTCATAATATGCTAAGTTTTTAGCACATATTTGTGATTTATGCATGTATCTGGTATTTGTCATGCTGAAGCACAGTTTGTATTAGGACATGAAAATATACTAGGTATATATCAAGTATTATCAATAGATTAATAGCAAAACAGGCCTATTTTCTTGCCTTCCCTGTATACGCCATATGTAGGTAAAATACGTATTTTTAGTTGTTTTGTTGGATAGAATTCAGTTTTGTTCTAAAGTTCACCAGCGCTTAAAGGTGAGTGGGGTGGGTTAATTTGGGAGCCTGCATGTGGTTGTTGACATTTGTTTTAGCATGTAAGAACTAGCAGTTTCCTCAGAAATACTGGTACATTTGTTAAATTATTGTTCACAAAATGAGGTGTTGAAATACAAGTACAGTGCTTTCAGTTCTATTTCCATTTACTTTTTTTTCTTCTGAAGGAAGAGATCTAACACCAAGGATTGTGAATTTCTGGCTTCTGGCTTCCACTTTCTGCATACTTGGTTTGGGTGGTATTGGGTTTCCCCTTCATAGAAATAAAAGCTGCACAAATTTATGTCTGGATTGATTTTTGTGCTGTTAGTTGAATACAGAATTGAACTAGACATTTGCCGAATACAGCTTGGTTTTCAACATTTCCTGGATAAGAATTTTCTCTTAGTTGTTAAAGTCATTTTTGGCAACCTTGTGAAAGTTTTTGAGTATATCTAGTGAGTGCCCTTTGGGCTTAACTGGCCAATCTGTTGTTTTTCAGCTACCTCCTTGGGTCTGGAAGAAAAGAGGCTGAGAAAACTGTTACTCATGGCACATATGCCCAATCCCCCATTCCAGACCTTTTTTAATGAGAATTTAAGAATTTAATGGGGTCAGATGTTTATCACAAGTATTTACCTAGAAAATTACCCAGTTCTGTCGTTTCTAGAATTAATTCTATACATTTAGAAATAAATATTGCAGCCAGGTGTGGTAATCCCAGCATTTAGGCAGTTGAGGTAGGAGGATTGCCATGAGTTCAAAGCCAACCTGAACTACATAGTGAGAACCTGTCCCAAAGCAAAACAAAAATAAATATTTCAGTAGTTTAAGCCCTTCCTCACTGTTGTATTTGAAGACTTTTTTCAGTTTCGTATGTCCTTTCATGACCAGTTACATAAACTGCTGGATGTGACTTTTTAAATGAATTTTTACATTCTACAGATTTAATTAGGATAGATTTCTACATGTCAAAGATTAATACAGTGCTCTGGGCTTTGGAAAGCATCTTCATAACATTTGCAGAGCTTTCTGTAGCAAAATAGTTTCACTATTGCATAGTAATTTGAGCAGTTGACTAAAAGATGTTTGGTTTCTTTAGACAAGTTTGGAATAATACTTAAGATTTTTGAAATTAGTGTTTACTTTTTGGTGATGAATATTAAGGTCACTAGTCAGTGTCTGGATTTTGAAAAGTATTAATTAAAAATAAACATTCAGATGAGTAGCCTGTTAATACTGAATAGTGGATATTTCTTTCTCTGAATGTAAAAAAAGACAATGACCTTTTGAATGTAATTGTTGAATCATTTGATCATATATATTGCTGGTGAACTTTTCCTAATTCCTAAATTCCAGCGAAAGTTGAGGGACCTGTTTTTACTCTGGGAAAAATTTTTAAGATGCCTGGCACTTTAAGGCAATTTTTAAACGAATTTTTTGTAACTGTTGTGGTGTTAGAACTTTTCCTTAATATGTTGAACAGCTGTGAAATTAGTTTGTATAGCCAGAATTTTCACTTCATTTATGTTTTGTGATATTTGGTGGTATTTTGGTGCAAAGGAAAGTACATGGAAAAAGAAACTGCTGTAATTTCTATCAGAACCCTTGAAGATTTAATGTGTTCAGTTGTTTTTGTGTGAACTTGTTCCTTTACGCCAAAAGTTTGGTGGGAATCTAGGGAGATAGGTACAGGTTGGACTTTTCTGGATTGGTTTACTCAAGTGATAAAAGCAGTTACCCAGCTGCGAAGCTAAAATTCATGACTTTTTTTGACTTTTCAGTTGATTCATTCTTGAGCTAATTTGTGACTCTTGATATATTTAAATATATAAATATTTTGAGAGACTAACCTGCGAAAGTAATACTAGGTTAAAAGCATGTGTGGGATTTTGGTATATGCATTTTTAAAAAATTTTTTTGTTTGTTTTTTGATTTGCATTCTAATGAAATATTCTGGTGGTTTCAGACTCGCCTTCATAATGTACAGTTCAGTGTGGCCTGTGCTGTTGTTTTGTGTTTCCTGCATTGATTTTTGCCTCCGTTTATTCTCTATTGCAGTCTAAAAGTTGGTTTTAATTGGTTGCCCACAGGATTGACTTGGCCTCTACTTCTTGTTAAGAAAATACAGCTCTTGTTTTATCAGGTAAGAGATTTTGAATACAGGGTTTGGTTAATACAAAATAAAATGAGATGGCTTTTTAAGAAATATGAAAATATGTGTAGTAATTAAATTGTGTTTATAAGCTTGTGGGGGGGGTGAATGGACACTTTGAATAGTTGCTTCATTTGAAGGATTAGTTTTATATGGCTGCATTTCTCCTGCTACATTCCTTATTGTTAGGTAGTAAGAAGGTAGCTGCTCTTTTTCCTCAGCATTACAGAGGAATTACAAATATAGGTGGTGTTATTTGTATGGTTATTTCTATTCCCTGGAAGTACAATTACAGATCCTGGATCATATGTTTTTTAGAGTACAAATTTCAGACTTTACATGGAATTTGAGCAATTGAATGTAACTTTCTTCTTTTAAGTAAGTTAGACTCAAGGTAGGTTGAAATGACCTGTCTCTCAAACATGTACCTAGTAGCGAAATAACGGATGTCACATTTTTTCAGACTTAAAAAAACTTTTCTTTTTAGATGGCTTGATGCATAAATCCTGTGCTATGCTTTGCTTTAATTTTTAGCCCTTTTATAACTGGTAATCTCAGGCAGATTTTCAGTGGCATGTTTTCATGTGTACCTTGTACAGACTTTCACTAAATCTCTTAACAGAAAAATGATTTAACTGTGTATGTCATTTAGCCTTGTGTTTAATTTTTGTGTTCTTGAGACCATATCCAAATCTCATTTTATTGTGTTACCTGCAAGCTAACATATCCCTCTCAGGTAGTTTTGTGTAGTTGGTTTGTTTCCATCACTGGAACAGGAATGCAATCTCACTTTTTCACATAGCCACATATCTTGGATGTAATACAAATTCGGGGTAATTACTTTAGTGAAAAAGGGAAAGTCGATTGGTGTGGTTTTTAGTGTTAATTTTTCTTGTTGATTCTTGCAATTCACAAATGAAAAGCTTTACTCACTTTCTGCAAATTTCTAGTATTTTATAGTGGTCTCACAAAGAGTATTTCTGTTGTCAATCTTCTCTTTCTGGATTAACTTTGAGAATAGTTTTTATATTGTGTATAAATGAAAAAACATTAAAACCAAAAAGTATATTTCTCTTTCTCTCTCTTTTTTTTTTTTTTTTTTTTTTTGAGACAAGGTTTCACTGTGTTTCACATGCTGGCCTTGAACTCATGATCCTCCTGCCTGAGTCTCCCAAGTAGCTGGGATTACAGGTACATGCCACTGTGCCCAGCTTATTTCTGTCTTAAATACAATAGTGTAATATTATACAGTTACAGATTTTATTACTTTAAATTAGCATTCATATAACACTTGAAAAACTCCTTTTATGGAATTACCTAATTCTCAGAGTGTATGGCAGGGAACCTTGCCTCTTGTAATGTTCTTGTTTCAGATCACAGATAATTAATAACTTCCCTGATGTCTCAGACCTAATTTAATAGGTATATTTAAAAGTTGGTTTGCCTATATTAATTTCAAGTTAATATTTTTTCCAGTCATACGAATTTGATTTGTCAGTTCACAAGGGGTTACCCCTGTATTTGCTCTTATAAAGTGTTAGAATTTAAAAGCTGAAATTTTATTTAAGTTTGGGAGAAAGTTTTCTTTTAACTAATTCAAAGTAAGTGTTATTAAGATGATCAGTGAACAACCAAAAATTCCACAGGATTTTCATTGAGTCGGAGACTGAAACAATCACTGTGTAAAATTCACACCCTAGTTATTTGAAAACAAAAACAAAAAGCAACTCTTTTCATTGTCATCTCACCCATGGAAAAAAAATTTTTTTTAATGGAGAATTTATGAATGGGTCATTGGACCTCAGTTTTAATTAAAACAGCCACAATGAATGTACTGTAATCAAGGTCTACTTTTTAAAGGTATGAATAAGCTGTGCCTGGTGTTGTACATTTGTAATCCCAGTTACTTGGGAGGTTGAGGCAGGAGGATAAGAATTCAAGGCCAGCCTGGGCAAAATAGTGAGGCCCTGTCTCAAACAAAACAACCCAAACTGATGAGTATAGATAATTCAGATTTTAATTTACCATTTTTTAGGACTCTTAGGATATAATAATCTTGTTTGTAATATGTGCAGTTTTTCTTAAAGCTATCAGGCAGAGTGAAAAGTTTTCAGATATGAAATACGGTATCAAATGCAGTACTCATTTGAGCCTGGAATCTGTTTTAGTGTTACATGTAATTGATGGACATTGCAGTTTTCTGTTTTTGTTGGATTTTGAGAGTGGGCCCTGTAAATGACACTAATAATTCTATTAAATTACCAAGTTTATAGGGAAGATGCTAAACCAGTTTTAGATAGTAACTTTGGTACATCCTTAGCATGATTTTTTTTCTTATAGATTGTTAAACTTTGTTTCTTGATTTGACTCACACTTCTTTTAAATCTTAACTCAATGCTTAGTGGTCTGAGTGATGTATATGGTGATTTTACTGTTCCACAGTTGTTATTTTCTGAAACTTTTTGAGTTTTGGGACTAACTTCTAACTGTTTCCAGAAGTAATGCCTTTAGAAGTTGAAATTTTCTACATTTTAGATTGTAGTTGGCACTGAATGATCAGTGTTTAGCATCTCTGAATTAAAGAAAGACATGCTTATGACAGCTTGAGGGACTGTTTGAGGGCCCATTATGGTAAATGGTCATTCTTGCATCTAAAAATTTGGTGTGATAAACAGGAGTCTGACCTGGCCATTGCCTTTTCTCATCTGCAGGTGTGTGTGGTTTCAGCGCAGCATGGCTGTGGTCATCCGTTTGCAAGGTCTCCCAATTGTGGCGGGGACTATGGACATTCGCCACTTCTTCTCTGGATTGACCATCCCTGATGGGGGCGTGCATATTGTAGGGGGTGAACTGGGTGAGGCTTTCATCGTTTTTGCCACTGATGAAGATGCAAGGCTTGGTATGATGCGCACAGGTGGTACAATTAAAGGGTCAAAAGTAACATTGTTATTGAGTAGTAAAACAGAAATGCAGAATATGATTGAACTGAGTCGTAGGCGTTTTGAAACTGCCAACTTAGATCTACCACCAGCAAATGCTAATAGATCAGGACCACCACCTAGCTCAGGAATGAGTGGCAGGGTAAACTTGCCTACAACTGTATCTAACTTTAATAATCCTTCGCCAAGTGTAGTTACTACTACCACTTCTGTTCATGAAAGCAACAAAAATGTACAGACATTTTCTGCGTCCAGCATAGGAACTGCTCCTCCAAGTATGGGAACTTCTTTCGGGAGCCCAACGTTCAGCTCTACCATTCCAAGTACAGCTTCTCCAATGAATACAGTCCCGCCACCACCAATTCCTCCAATTCCAGCAATGCCATCTCTGCCACCGATGCCATCCATTCCCCCAATACCAGTTCCTCCTCCAGTACCTACATTGCCTCCAGTGCCTCCTGTTCCCCCAATTCCCCCAGTCCCTTCTGTGCCACCCATGACCCCACTGCCACCCATGTCAGGCATGCCACCCTTGAATCCACCACCTGTAGCACCTCTGCCTGCTGGAATGAATGGCTCCGGAGCACCTGTAAATCTGAACAATAATCTGAATCCTGTGTTTCTGGGTCCATTGAATCCTGTTAATCCTGTCCAGATGAACTCTCAAAGCAGTGTGAAACCACTTCCCATCAATCCTGATGATCTGTATGTCAGTGTGCATGGAATGCCCTTTTCTGCAGTGGAAAATGATGTCAGAGATTTTTTCCATGGGCTCCGTGTTGATGCAGTGCATTTGTTAAAAGATCATGTAGGTCGAAATAATGGGAATGGATTGGTTAAGTTTCTCTCCCCACAAGATACATTTGAAGCTTTGAAACGAAACAGAATGCTGATGATTCAACGTTATGTGGAAGTTGGCCCTGCCACAGAGAGACAGTGGGTAGCTGCTGGAGGCCATATCACTTTTAAGCAAAGTATTGGACCTTCTGGACAAACCCATCCCCCTCCTCAGACACTTACCAGGTCAAAATCGCCCAGTGGGCAGAAAAGGTCAAGGTCAAGATCACCACACGAGGCTGGTTTTTGTGTTTACTTAAAAGGGCTACCATTTGAAGCAGAAAACAAACATGTCATTGATTTTTTTAAAAAGTTGGATATTGTGGAAGATAGTATTTATATAGCTTATGGACCCAATGGGAAAGCAACTGGTGAAGGCTTCGTAGAGTTCAGGAATGAGGCTGACTATAAGGCTGCTCTGTGTCGCCATAAACAATACATGGGCAGTCGCTTTATTCAAGTTCATCCAATTACTAAGAAAGGTATGCTAGAAAAGATAGATACAATTCGGAAGAGACTCCAGAACTTCAGCTATGACCAGAGGGAAATGATATTAAATCCAGAGGGAGATGTCAACTCTGCCAAAGTCTGTGCCCATATAACAAATATTCCATTCAGCATTACCAAGATGGATGTTCTTCAGTTTCTTGAAGGAATCCCAGTGGATGAAAATGCTGTACATGTTCTTGTTGATAACAATGGGCAAGGTCTAGGACAGGCATTGGTTCAGTTTAAAAATGAAGATGATGCACGTAAGTCTGAACACTTACACCGTAAAAAACTCAATGGGAGAGAAGCTTTTGTTCATGTAGTTACCTTAGAAGATATGAGAGAAATTGAAAAAAATCCCCCTGCCCAAGGAAAAAAGGGGTTAAAGATGCCTGTGCCAGGTAACCCTGCAGTACCAGGAATGCCCAATGCAGGAATGCCCGGTACTGGAATGCCTGGTACGGGAATGCCTGGCTCGGGAGTGCCTGGCTCCGGAGTGCCCAGTGCGGGAATGCCTGGTGCGGGAATACCCGGTGCGGGACTGCCTGGTGCGGGACTGCCCGGTGCGGGAATGTCTGGTGCGGGAATACCTGGTGCTGGACTTCCCGGTGCGGGAATACCTGGTGCTGGAATACCTGGTGCGGGAATGCCCGCTGCAGGAATACCCACTGCAGGAATGCCAGGTACAGGAGGTGAAGAGCATGCCTTCCTGACTGTAGGATCCAAGGAGGCTAACAGTGGTCCTCCATTTAACTTTCCCGGTAATTTTGGTGGGTCAAATGCTTTTGGGCCACCTCTTCCTCCTCCAGGATTAGGAGGGGCCTTTGGTGATGCTAGGCCTGGTATGCCTTCAGTGAGTAACAGTGGTTTGCCTGGTCTAGGATTGGAAGTTCCAGGTTTTGGAGGTGGACCAAATAATTTAAGTGGGCCATCAGGATTTCCGGGGGGCCCTCAGAATTTTGGAAATGGCCCTGGTACCTTAGGTGGCCCCCCTGGCTTTGGAAGTGGCCCTCCTGGTCTTGGAAGTGCCCCAGGGCATTTGAGTGGGCCACCAGCCTTTGGACCTGGACCTGGCCCTGGCCCAGGCCCAATCCATATTGGTGGTCCCCCTGGTTTTGGGTCTAGTTCTGGAAAACCAGGACCTACTGTAATTAAAGTTCAGAACATGCCCTTCACTGTGTCTATTGATGAGATTTTAGATTTCTTTTATGGCTATCAGGTTATCCCAGGCTCAGTGTGTTTAAAATACAATGAAAAAGGTATGCCCACAGGTGAAGCCATGGTGGCCTTTGAATCCCGGGATGAAGCCACAGCTGCTGTCATTGACTTAAATGACAGGCCAATAGGCTCAAGAAAAGTAAAACTTGTATTAGGATAGCCATTAATTCTTTATAGGGTAGCTCTTCATATTGCTGTGATTAATACATCCAGATTTGTTTTTCCTACTATTTTCAAGTTAGAACCTGTGGATTGTTTCAATTGCATATCAATTGGTTTTCATAACAGCATTGGTGACTGTTCACAACTTACTATCAGGATAAACATTGCTGTATGTTACAGTAAAGCTATCTGGAAAGAACACAAACATGATTTAGGCATACCATTAGAGAAACCATTTGTAAAACCCAATGACCACATAAAGCTTATCAAGGAGTCTAGATTGTTTTGTTTTATACTATATGGGATGAAGAAAATAGAAATGTCGGTAGAGCTCGTTGAGGTCGCTCTTGCCAGCTATTGAAAAATAGAAGTTGGCTACTCTGGGAATTTGGTTTAAAGTTGAACATACTTGCTTTGTTCTAGGGTCAAAGCTTTGTCTAAAGTCTTCATTTCTTTTAAAATTTAATAAAATCTCTGTATACAGATTCATTGTATGTACCTTTATTGCTTCTTGAGGGTTCTTGCTGTATAGACAGTCCTGCTTTTGGACATTGCTGCTTTGTTTGCTAACAGACTCATTTGTAAATGAGAACTTTTGTTGTCGTCGTTGTCATCGTGTCGTCGTCGTCGTTGTTGTTTTTCTCTAAACCTAAAACTCCATATTTGGTTTGTGCCATAGCCCTGAACTTTAATGTTATACTTAAAACTGTGTAGGATAAGAGTTTTGCCATACAAATAAACTACAGAGTCTTCTTGGTTTGACCGCCTAGTTTTAGTTTAATAAATTGTTTATGTTTGAATGGCATCAAAGACCAGACACCACTCTTAGTAATCAGTGTTTAAGATGGCTTGATTTGAAGTCCCATCAGTGATGGACTGATTGTTCTAGCAGTTTCCTTCTGTCCCTACACAATGTGAAATTTTGGCCTTTAGGTAAACAGAGATGTCCATTCATAAGAAAGTATCGTATCTAGGCTTTTAAAACTGAAGTTGAAATTGTTAGCTTTGTTCCAGTGGTAGTGTAGAATAAAAGATTCATAAGATTGTTCATAGGTTGGTATGTGTTTAATCTTGTTAACTTGGGGGCTTTTTTGTGAGTTTGGTATAAACTTGGAGCCTGCTTACAAAAATTCGCTATGCAGAGTAAAAGTGCAGGTGCCAGAGATGAGAATTGACTGCCTTTTTATGTCCTTTTCGTAAAAGTCGGCCTTATGGCATCCTGCTCACTGCTCCACAAGGCTCTACTTCAGGTTTTTGTGTTTTTTTTCTTTTCTTTTTTTTTCTTAGTTAAAATGCTCAAAGGATGTGTCACATTATACTATAAACATACTGACTGGGAGATTGGTGAGTTATGGGAAATAAATTTTATCTTTTATATGGTCCACTTGTTTGGTTTGAAACATTTCCTACAAATCAACGTACTTACAAAGAGATCAGGCTTTTAACAGAAATATGTCCTGTTAGAAAATATGTAGTGCCTTTTTGGTGTTGTAAGTCAGTGGAACAGAAAACAGTGTCTTGTGTAGTTTAGAGTTGGGAGTGGCAACAGGTTTTGTTTTTGTTTTTGTTTTTTCCTCTTGTGAAAAGATTGTGTTTAATCTTAGAGGATTGACAGTATAGGATTTTCATTAGGGAAAGGATTGTTTAGACTTTCAAAGAAAAGGTGGCTTTGTTTTGAGTTGGTAATTTACAAATACAAATGTGCTTTAACAGATCAGTAGATACTACTGCCTCAAATTAAAAAGTAATGTGATATTTGTGTATGGTTTTCTATTAAGTAATCATTTCCCATTTCAAAGACAGAATACAAACAACTTCAGAGCTGCTTGGGAGTCTTTATTTCAACCACAAATTTATTTCACCCTTTGGAAAGCTATTTTCATTTTAGGAAATTGGGTTGTTTGAAGATTTTTTTTTTTTTTTTTTAAAGACAGGGTCGCTATGTAATTCAGGCTGGCTTCGAACTCACAGCAATCCTCCTGCCTCAGCCTCCCAAGTGCTGGGATTATAGGCATGTGCTGCCACAACCTGGCTTTGAAGATGAAATTTAAAAAAAATTTTTTCACAATTTGGTTATATGCTCATACAGTCTTAAATATTTCATACACTTTATTACAGCTACTTTGTTATTTCTACATTTTAGATGAATGCTGAAAAGGAAAACGATTTCATTGTTCTTTAAATAAATTAAGAAAATAGTGGTTTATGTAGAAATTGGAGAGAACTTTGTTTTATATTTTGTTGAAGCACAGCAGTGCTTGTTGTGAAATGTAATTAAATGCTTTGCTGTCTTGGAATTTGATTTGTGTACATCTGAGACTTATTAACATAGTTCTAACTGCTAAGTACTGTTTATCTTGTTCTGGGCATCAAAGTTTTAGTTTAAAAAAGTTCCTGAAAATGTGTGTGAAACTTCATACCTCTCTTTCCTACGTGTTTTCTCCTAACAACTAGATTTGGGGTAGAATTGAATTTATTTTGTTTTGTACAGTATGAAGGATCTGTAAAGTTTTCCTCAAAGTTGTGTGCATTTGTAAACACTATCATGGTATTCTCAATTCTATGTGAAAATTTTATTGTCTGCTTTTGGTGACTGACATTAATGAAAGAGAATAATTTTCATTAGGTTTAATTTTTTTCCCTCCTGAGTTTTTATTGTTTTTTGTTTGTTTGTTTTGGTTTAAAAGATTAGAGAAATCTGCAAATGTTCTTTATAAACAAGCAAATTTGTAAACTTCTGAACTTTAGTGTGAAACATTTAGTTCATAAGCATAATTTGGAGGAATGTTCTGTTTATACTAGTTTGTATGTACTAGTGACTTTTTAAGTGCAACACAGCGTTAAGCCAAATGTAGTTTCTAACTTTGTATTGCAAGTTGTCAGAACATCAGTTGAAAAATTCCATTAGGAATCTTTTTATTGAAAATTTCAGGTGGAGATAATCTATATAGTTAAGGTCAGTCTTAACCTACTAGATGAAAATCTAGGACTGTATATGCAGGAAACATGTACATATAAGGAGACTTGTACATTTTTAGGTGGAAATAGTCACCTTGGATAAAAATAAGGAAGTATTATTCAAACTTCACCTTTCCAGGATTCTGTGATTGTGTACAGGCGTGGGTCAAGTATGAAAAAAAATCGTAATTTTAAGAGCATGAAAAATGAGTTTAAAAATGTTAAAATTCCTGCTAATGAAATCTTTCAGAAAGAATTTTTGGTAGTGATCACTTTAAAATTGCCCACCCTCATAAAATTGCCACATTTAAATTGTTGTACTTAAATTGTTTTACTGGCAGTTCTATAGTAGACCAAACTTTACAAACCAGACTAGTAAAATGGCTCATTGACAGAATGGCCACCACATTGCTGGCAGATACTCTTTTGGCCTCATTCAGCAGAGTTTTTGTTTTTAAAAATAAAGTCTTGAATACTGTCAATAAACTTGTCACAAAATAAAAACAGGCTGATGCTTTTAATGCTTTAATTGCAGGAGTACTTTACTGAGATATATATATTATCAGGGTGTGGTTTTGTTTTGTTTTTTCCCTCTTTTTAACTCCTGAAAATATTTTGTGCCTTTGGAAAGGTGAATTTGGTGATCTTGGAGGTGACAATTGTTGCTTATCCTTGTCTGCTATCTGCTAATGCTGAAGTGGAAAGAAGAGGATATCTGGAACTGCAGGGAGGAACTTGATTCTAGTTCAAATCTGTGATATCCACCTTTTCAGAGATCGTGTGTGTTTTGCTAGTGAACTACTTATGTGGACTTGAACAGGAATCCGTATGCTCCTTTTCACAGGACTATTACAGGAGACAGGAGTCTGTGAATTAGCATTTAAAAAAATTGATTTACAGTAATACATGGGAAAATCTGTGTAGAGTCTCAATTGCACACCTCTAAAGCTTTGCTAGTGTGTATGTTGCTTTTTGTTTTGGCTTTTGCGTTACTATGTGTGGGGTATTTGAGAAGGAGAAGATAGGAATCAAAAATATTGCCGCTTCTGACATTGATGCTCCTGTGTTTGTGTCTTTCACGTTTGTCCTGAAAAAATTAGCAAATGAAGTTTTCATAAATTTCACAGTCCTTTAAAAACAACAACAAAACCTGTATTAGAGTTATAGGAACTAGTGGGCCGCTGCTTATAATCAAAGTTCTTTAAAAAATGTAACTTTTTTTTATTATTAAAAAGTTTAGCCTTTATTTGAATTGTAATACCCAGCTTATTTTAGGTATGTTTAGATGAGACATACATAATTTGCGGTTGTCACTGAGCAGTTTACTTTATAATTTTTTTATTTTTTTGAGGCAGGGTCTTGCTTTGTTGCCCAAATCTGCACTTGAACTCATGGGCTCAATCTTTCTGCCTCAGCCTCCTACGTAACTATGTAACTACAACTATAGGCGTATGCCACAATACCTGTGAGCCTTTTTAGAATTATTAATATTAACTAAGCACCTGAGTGAAATCAGCACCCCACAGATAACCCAGAATGGCCTTTACCATTTGAAAGGGGTGAACTCTTTCAATGTTTATTTTTCTTGTTCAGGAGAGATTGCTTCTATAATTCATTGTTTGCTGCTTTTCAGTGTTTTGTAGCAAGAAATAGTTATCAGTTATGTGCATCCATAACTGTTTTCTCAGAGGGAGAGATCATTTTTGTCTGTTTTGAGTCTGAGTCTTGCTATTTGCCCAGACTACCTTAAACTCAACCAATCATCTTGTCTCAGCCTCCTCAGTGAGCTGATACTACAGGTGTGCACCACTGTCTGTGGCTTAAAAGTAGAACTTTTATAAGATAAGGTAGAATCTAAATTTACAGCTTTGCTTTTTAATTTTAAAAATTTCTTGATTTCAGTGTCATCTTTTTAATATAAATTCTGATAGGTCATGGTGATTTGTAAAATGTTTTGGAAACTGTATTCTGGTAGTAGCACCATTTTCTTGATGCTGTAGTGACTGTTCTGGGAAAACCTTTTCTGTTCAGCAACATAAGCAAGCTCATCTTCTATTGGTACCTGCTCAGATAAATGTTAATTCTTCACATGGTGTACCTGGGTTTATTCTTGGTACTTTGAATATATGTCAAGAGCCTCAGAAGCAGTCTAGAATGTGACTCCTTTTCTGTGTCATCATAACTAGCAATGAACAACCAAGGTAGCATGAGCATCGTTTTCTACATATACTCTGCCTGGGAACAGTCCAGAAGGAAGGGGGGAAAAAGCCATCTAATGTAGACATTCCAGCCCCAGGTACAAGAGGACAGCAGTCTAAAAGTCCTGGGGCAGTATGCCATGCTGGGCAAACATCTCACTTTATATCCCTTGAATTCTGTTGAGCTCCAGAGACCTCCCTCCATCAAAGATCAGGGCATAAAGACTCAGTAAAACAGTTATAGAGAAGTGATAAGTGCACAGTAGAGCATTGGTATTGGCAGCACAGCTATCAGACTTCTAGACTCTGACCTTGGTAAAAGAGTTTCAAATCATTTTTCCATTAATTGATGACTTACCATTAGTTGTACATTAAAAAGAGAAAGCAACTGGGAAATGGAACGACCAGCAAAAAACATAAAAATACGAACAGAGGCAAAAGGTGTTGAATCAGGTTAACTTATTCTAGGAATGGGCTATGCAGTGCTTCAGATGGGCTGCCCCTTGGTGTTTCAGTCCCTCACCATTCTGCTGCCAGTTCTCTCTTTTTGCTTGCTTATGCCATAAATTTTCTGGTAACCAGGAACTGAGTCTCACTTATACTGAAGCCCCCTATTGCTGTAACTTTAGCCTCTTAGTGGGAAGAGAACCTTTATTTAAAACCCTTGATTAGTGAATAAGGCTTGTCAAATGCATTTGTGTTTCATATCAAATGGTAACAACCACATCGTTCTACTACAAATCACCTGTTAGTCTTCACAAAGTGGAAAAGAAGGGTAAAGAAACTCATCTGCTAAAGCTGGGTGTCGTGGCGCACACCTGTAATCCCAGCACTCGGGAGGCTGAGGCAGAATGATCTTCAAGTTAAAAGCCAGCCTGAACTACATACCGAGACCCTACCTCAAAAACAAAACAAACAGCAAAAAGAAATTCAGCTGCTAAATGAGCTTTGAATCATACCAACTGGTAATGCTGCTGATCACCTTGTATTTCTTTGGTTCTACTTTGAAGTGATTTGTGCTGCTCTCGATTATACGCCATACATTGGTTTCAGTGCGGGGGATGGGAGGGTTGTACAGCCTATATACATAACCGCTGTCGTGAGGCCTATGGGATCAGCAGATAGCCCCACTGTTATAAATCCGGCTAAAATGCTAGAAGGCTTAATGCAAATACCGTTTCCTGAAATAGTTGCAGCTTTGCTTCTGTGACCATTTATTTCATAAATGATCGATTGAAATTGGAAATACAGTATCTGTTGTCTTCATCCTTTTAACACAGATTTCTCACAAATGGACAGCTGAGCTGTAGCTGTACTTTGCAAAATTTTGTACAGTGCACCTAGCTCACCTAGGTGGAAAAGAAAGCAAAGTAAAATGCCTATTCAAGAGTTTCCAGTTCTGAGTTACATAATGCTTGGTTGTACTTGTGTTAGGTACCTTGTATATACCCCAGGAACCAGGTGAAGGCCTGCCTGACCAATTGCTTAAATGATGGTTAGAAACAAGTGTCAACCAGTCTGTGTCTGTAGTCGTTTTTTTTGTTAAAATCATCCTGTCATGCTACTTCACACACACAAATTTTGAAGAATGACTGATGTGAAGATCTTTCAAGTATCCAGATGAGTTATTCCAATGAGGGATAGGGATGCTTGTGTTATGAACAATAAATAGTTTACTTTGTCACAGGTTCTAGTGTTCTAGTTTGCACTCAGCTCTTCTTGTGCCATATGTCACTGCAGACTATAGGTAATCCCTACACCCCTGCTGCCACCCTGGGGATATTCAGGAAGGTGGTCTAATACTGCCTTGACACCTGACAGGTGATAGGCATTAAAAGAATGTAAATACTAGCAGGACAGGATGGAGAAGGGGCAGAATTGACTGTCCTATAGGTGTTCTTTGAAAATGTTGGTACAGATCACATTTTCTGAGATGAATTCTTATTTGCACTATTCATGCTGTTCAAAATTTATTCCTTTAAAGTCCTATAAACGTGGAGTCCAGCAATTTCTCCCATCTTGCTTTCTACCTTAGTAACCACACAAATAAGGAAAATGTGATAGATGAATTATTTTCCATCTGTGTGCAAGGCTAGTTGGGATAGATCATGGGGATAGGCCACATGCACTTCACTACTCCAGGTGGATTTCAGATTTGACAACTACAAGATAGCAGTTGCTGCTATAACGGGTGGGCAGAGAAATAGTTTTGAGATGAGGTTCTTGTTCTATGAGTTATTGTGACCCAGGACAAGTCATTTCCCAGCTTTGCCTTCAGTATTCTACAAATTGAGATCAAACCAGATTATCTCCTATTTAGTTTTGAGAATTTTGTGAACCTAGCAAGCCATTCTATTTCTGGAAAATTAGTTTGGACCTTCTTTTTTTTTTTTTTTTTTTTTTTTTTTTGGTGGTACTAGGGATCAAACTCATGACCTCACACTTGCCAGGCATGTGCTTAAGCCACTGGGCTAAATCCCCGGCCCTGGACCTTAACTTTAAGAGAGACTAGGACTGGCACACAAAAGTTGGGGCTGGCTTCTATATTGCTTTTTCTACTGTGGTAGTGGTCCCACACTAGCTTGAGAAATTTAGAAAGGAAAAGTCTTAATTTTCTCCTTCAAAGGTTGTCTTTGTCCTTATGGTTAGGTCCTCCAGAGTGGGTGTAGCAGAGTCATTCCTCCTGAGTGTCCCATAAACCAACGAAGAGTTAATGATACTTCGCAAAGATCCAAAAACATACACACTTGTGAACACTTAAAAGAGAAACAGTAAAAGACACGAGGTACTCTGTTAAGCAGGGGTCATTCCTCATGGTCAGTCTCAATTGTTACAGTAACTGTAGTATAGACATTGTTGCTCCTCCTTTTCAGATGGGGAAACCTAGGCAAAGAGAAGGAAACGGCATGGTGGTACATGCCTGTAATCCCCAGCACCGGGAGGCTGAGGCAGGAGGAGTGCTGAGTTAAAAGGCCACCCTGGGCTACAAAGTGAGTTTAAGGGTAACCTGACCTGCATAGTGAAACCCTGTGTCAAAAAGACCAAAAAAAGAAACTTGCTCAAGGTCTTGATAGGTGCAAACATTTTTCATAGATGCCAGGATGAGCTCATTTTAGAGGCACATACTGTTTCCTGCCTCTTGTTGACTTTGGGGAAAATGTGGAAAGCCACTGGCAGCAGTCCTGTGTCATGAATCCTGAGTCTCCTAAGGAAGGAGCTCCTGCCCTGTTCATCCCTTTACAATTCCTCAATGCCACGTACAAGGTGGAGGAATGGAAGCATTACCTGTTGGTAAGGGTTCTCGGTGTGCAGTCAAGCTCATGATTACAGTATAGTAACCGTACTTGTTTTGAAGTAGGCAGATGGACACTGTTCAAAGTATCTGGATGGGGAGAAACTCCCAGTCCTAGTCTGCTTGAAGGGCGTGTGGTGCTCTTCAGCCCGCTGCTTTGCCCATCCAGTTCTCAAGATAGGCTGTGCTCTGTGAAGAGTTGGGCATAGGTTAGATTTGTTCCACTTCGGATAAGTCTTTGAAGATGTTGGAATTGGGTTAGTTGTTCCAAAATTTTTTTTGCCTTTACCCAGTGCCCATTTTCTTTATTGTATTTATAATTTCTTTAGTCCCTACTTTTGACTTTTTGTGTGCATATTTTAAGCTTTGCAGGTTTGTCGTGTTAGGTGGTAACCAGCCTTCTTACTGCCATATAGATTTAAACCAAATTTAGTGTTTAGAATTTTAGTTTATGAACACAATTTCAGTAGCCCTGAGTAATCAGTATGAATAAAGAATGACATTTTAAGGATCTGTATTTTTAGTTCAGTTTGTGACCTGTGACTAATGTCCTTGGAGTTGCTGATTTAAATTTGGAGAATCCTTCAGTTAGAGAAAACTTCTCTACTTTTTCTATATTCCTTGAATGAAAATGATGGTAGTGGATATAGTTTGAATCAATCTTATAGGAAAAGAGTATTCAATGGGTCATGCTCCTTCCTTTGGGAGCATTTAGAGGATTTCCTGATGGGCTTCCAAGACTTGATCCTGCACCTGAGCAGCGCCAGCATGCCAAGGTAGGCAACAGGTGTGAGCACGACTTTGTTGGAGTGGTTCTGCAACCCAAACACTTTGATCTTCTATTTGACCTCTTGCAGTTTCTCTGCAACTTCGGTACCATGACCTAGGATAGTTGAAGATAGACATTGCAGGCCAAACTTTTCCCAGCTAGGCTTTTGGGCGTGAAGAGGATGTATAATTCCCATTTGAAAGATTGATGTATGGAGTCTGGCACTGAACTGGATCTATCTCAACCCAGGAGAAAAAAGCAGAATTAGAATGTTCCAAACCAGAGAGGATGCCATAAAAAAAATGAAGAGCAGCCAGAGAGTTGCACAAACATAAAACCTCAGCTACTTAGGAGGCTGAGGTAGGATCACATGTTTGAGACCAGCTTGGGTAACTTACTAAGAGCCTGTCTCAAAAAGAGCTGAGGATATTGCTTAGAGGATCACTCCTGGGTTCCAGTCCCAATTGGGGGGGGTGGATTCCTTTTTAGCAGAGTGAGATTCCCTATGCTGGTAAACTGGCTCCCATGAGAAGGGAAGACTTAATTTTAGTATTTGCCCTATTTCTGTAATTTAAGCAAGGCCAGCTGCTTATACAGTTAATGCTTAACAGTTGACTTTCCTGCAAACCATAAAAGCCTGCTCCAATATGCTGATGCAGACTTACCTCTTATGTTTTGAATTTCCATTACGTGCACAGATCCATTCAGAATGAACACTTACTCTAAAGAAGATTGTCTTTTCATTGACAGGAAAGGAGTTGCAGAAGCATTGGAAAAATACCATTGGCTCAAACGGATTTAGTACCCAGAGAAAAAGAAATTGAGTACTGGATAGATGAAAAGGGACTGTGTGAACTGGGTTTGAAGTTAATGATGTTAGCTAATGTGCTGGTAACAATTCCAGCATGTGTGCTAAGTACTTTATATTTAGCACGTTGGATACATTATTTACAATTTTACACCAGTCCTTGGAAATAGATAATATTCCCCCACTTATGTCTGAGTAACCTGAGACTAGAGAGATTTAAGGGGTTTTTGCCCAACTTGCATGGATAAGAGTGTGGTGTGGGTAACTTGTGGTTAGGAAGATCAACATTTGGTGCGTGATCACACTATAGCAAAACCCGTAATGTCCACTACTTCAGATTACTATTGATTATAAGAAGGCAGGTTCTTCCAGGAAAGAAGATGGATTAGCTATAGTCCAAAGTGCTAGAGAAGATGTGTTTTAGTTCTGTTCTTTAGTTTGTGGGCTTAGCCATATCACCTTACCTTTCTGACTTGGGCTGAGGAACTTGGTCTATGGTCACACAGTTCCTTTTCAACTCTGATACTTTGTGAATTTTAAGTTACAAATATGAGAATGAATAAGGCATCTTTAAAGGACTTGTTAAGGGCCAGGGATATAGCTAAGTGGCACAGCACCTGCCTGGCAAGCACAAGGTCTTGAGTTCAATTCCCGGTACTGGGGGAAAAAAAATAAAGAACTCTGTGTAAATGTGTCCTGCCAGTATTCAGAATTTGGAAAACATTGTGGTTGGTTGTGGGCTAAACAGGGAAGCAAAGTGCAAGGGGAAGTGGAAGTGAATGAGACTCCCAAGTGTCCCAAAATGAAGGCAAAAGAACTTTGTGTTAGCCAGGCCTGGTGGCTCACGCCTGTAATCTCAGCACTTGGGAGGCTGAGGCAGGAGGACCGTTGTGAGTTCGAGACCAGCTTGGGCTACAAAGTGAGCTCAAGGCCAGCCTGAACCGCATGGTGAGACCCTGTCTCAAAAAGACAAGGGCCAGGGATTTAGCTCAGTGACCTAAGCGTCTGCCTGGCAAGTGTGAGGTGGTGAGTTTGATCCCTGGTGCCGCAAAAAAAACAAAAAAAACAAAAAAAACCTTGGTGTTCCATGTTCAGGCATTTCCATTTGTAATTTTTGATTGGCTCCAGGTGCAAAGGTGGAGGTATTCAAGGCTTATAGAAGATACTGTTGTGTTGGATATTCCTAGAAAGCTCACTTCTCCCTGATGGCCTTAGCAGTAGGTCAGGGCTAGATTTGGATCATTTTGAGAGTCCTTGGAATTATCACTTCTTTCCTAGACTACATCAGTTCAACAGATAGTAAATAGAACACCTGCTATGTGCCAGTCACTGAAATAGCAATGAGGGAGATCTTGTCTCTTTACTTATTGAATTCATGGTCTTATAGGGGCTTACATAACAAGTTATGTATTTTGATAGATTTGTGCGAAACAGTTTTGTTGGGTTAAGTCATGCAAGTTTTCTGACCTCAGTATAACAGAGGAGGGGCCACGGATATAGCTTAGTGGCCCAGCGCCTACCTTGCTAGTGCAAGGTCCTGAGTCCTAGTATCAACCCCCGCCTCCCCCCAAAAAGACTGAGCTTGGTAGCAGTAGCACCGGTTAGGTTATTAGATACCTATTAAGATATTCTGGTTGATAGAAGAGTACACAAAGATCTGATGACTATTAGCCAGACCCTGCCTACAAAACTAATGATAAAATTTACTATTTTTTTAATGAAATGTAATATTTAATTTGTTTTTGAGACAGGGTCTTACTATGTAGTTCAGGCTGGCCTTGGACTTGTGATCCTCCTCCCTCAGCATTTTAGAGTGCTGGGATTAAAATAAATAAAAAATAAAGTGCAGAGATCACAGGCATGTGCTAGCCCACAGAGTATTTTTTTCTTTTGGTACTGGGAATCAAACTCACAACCTTGCACTTAACAGGCAAGTGCTTGGACCACTGGACTAAATCCCTGGTCCTAGAGTTTTGTAAATGTGCTTTTGTAAAATTGTATTCCTAAAAAGGTTGAAAACTCAGAGGTTAATTATAATGATACTATATAAAAAGTGAGTCTGTTGTAAAGTATGTCGCTATTCACAAGATGCAGAAGAGTGACCGGGAGTGAGCAGTTTTAAGTGCAGATTTTCAAACAGCTACGCTTGGAGGTAAATTTTAAAGGAGATAAGCTGCATTTGGAAGAGATTAATAAACCCATGGTTTATAGATAATTTAAAGGGAATATGGCTCAAAGCTTAGAAGACTAAAACATGGTTTTATAAAGACTTGCTGATAACCATAAGAGAAAAGGAAGGAGATCTGTGGAAAACAAGACTGGTTATGTAGGAAGTAGTAAGCTTTAGAAGCCAGACCACCTTAGTAGCATCAAATCATCAAGAATCTACTGCCAGCCAGGTGCAGTGTGCTCCTATAGTCCCAGCATTTAATGGGAAGATTGCCAGTAGGTCAAGCCTAGCCAGGACTATGTGGCAAGAGTGTCTTCCCAAAAAAAGTTTCATATGCCACTATACACAAATAGGCCCAGAGCAGTATGGTTGGAATTCGAGTCTGGGTTCAAAATAGAAACAAAATGGAGGTAATAGGACTGGTTTAAGGGAACATAAAGTAATAGTAATGAGTAGGAAAAAATTCTCTAGACCACCAAATAATGAGGCCTAACATAGGAAAAAACTGGCCCACTGTATGTGTTTGACCCAGACTGAAAATACTGTTTTCTCTGGGCGATAAGAGTCATGGAGCCAGTTGTGGTGGCACACACCTATAATCCCAGCATTCGGGATGCTGAGGCAGGAGGATTGACATGACTTCAAGGCCAGCTTATCTCCAAAACAAAAGAAAACATGGAGTATGAAGACTAGTTGTTGCCTATGGTCTTACTACCTCACATAATCATAGCTAATGCCTTTGTTGTTTACATAAAGTTTTGCTGGGGAAGGACCTGTAGTTTTCTATTTAAATTACTCTTTTTCGTTTGGGGTTTGTTTGTTTGCTTTTATTCTGGTACTGGGAATTCAACTCAAGGCCTTTACACTGAGTTATATTTCCGTCACTTTTTTATTTTTTAAATTGAGACAGGGCTTGCTATGTTGCTGGCTGAGCACCAACTTGTCCTGTGCCTTAGCTTTGCAGAGTGCTGGAATTAATGGTATATGTCACCATACCTGGCTTTAATTTTTTTTTTTGAAAAGTTTGGATATGCAGAAAACTTGAAAATATTGTGTAATGACTATTCTTATATTCAACATTTATATTCTATGATTTTTGTTTGGTTCTATATTCCACAATCCATTTTAATTTTTGCTACATTTCAAATAAATAGACATCAGTATACTTATAACACCTCATCATGTCTTAAATTCAGTGTTTGTTTGTGGGTTTTATTGTTTATATGCAATCACAGATACATCCTAGGTGTGCCATTAAGTGAAAGTGACAAGGGCAAACGTTCCTGTGTCTTGTTATCATAATAAATGTTTCACTTCTTCCTGAGAATTTTTTCTGCCTTTTCTCAATACCTGCCCCCTCCCCTAAGGAACAGGCATGACACAACTCTTCTGATTTTTTTTTTAATCATAGATTTATTTTTGCCTGTTGTAAAACTTTATAGACCAGAAATGTGAACAAAAAAATTTTTATCTGTCTTTTTGAGAGAGTCTCACTAATGCCGTTCAGGCTGGCCTTGAGCTCACTTTGTAGCCCAGGCTGGTCTCGAACTTGCAATGATTCTCCTGCTTCAGCTTCCTGAGTGCCAGGATTGCAGACATGCACCACCACGCCCGGCTCCAAAAAATCTTTTTTTTTTTTATGGTCCTGGGGATAGAACTCATGACCTCATGCTTGCCAGGAAGGTGCTTAGGCCACTGAGCTAAATCCCTGGACTTTGTCTTTTTGAGACAGGGTCTTGCCATGCCGTTCAGACTGGCCTTGAGCTCACTTTATAGCCCAGGCTGGTCTCAAACTTGCAATGATCCTCCTGCCTCAGCCTACCAAGTGCTGGGATTACAGGTGTGTGCCACCAGGCCCGGCTCAAAAAAACTATAAAGTAAATCTCAGTACTTTATCATTCCAATTCATCCATTATTATTAATTTGTTCTTTTAGTTGCTGAATAGTTTTCTTAAGCATTACTTTATCCATTCTCATTACCCTTCCCCATTCTCATATTGATAGACACTGGGTTGTTTTGAGTTTCCGGCTGTTCTGAATCAAGCTGATATGAACATTCTTGAACAAATCTTTGTGGGCATAGTGTTTTAATTTTTTTGGATAAACAATTATTCTTGGGCCAGGTATATGTATGATTTTCTGGTAAGCTTGCCAGATTGTTTTCCAGAGTGGTATGTTTAATGCTTTCATTAAGAATATGAGTCTCACATCCTTGCCCTCATTTAGTATTGTTGGTCTTTTTACTTTTAGCCATTGTGGTGGGTTTGTATCTCTGTGGTTTTATTTTGTATTTTCATGATAACTAATGTTGTTCACTTCTTTTACTTGTTACTCATGTTTTCCTTTATGAAGTATCTCATCAAATCTTTGACTCTCATTTAATGTAGAGCTGTACAAGTCCTGCATTTAAAATTTTAAAACTAGCCAGGCGTGGTGGCTCATGCCTGTAATCCCAGCAGGTTGTGAGTTCAATCCCTGGTGCCACACACACACAAAAAAATTTAAATTTAAATTTTTTTTTTGGTACTGGGACTCAAACTCACAACTTGGCTCTTGCCAGGCAGGTGTTTGTGGTGCTGAGCTATATCCCCAGCCCCTAAAACTCAATTGTAGAAGATTAGGATAGGGAATTTACTGCTAGACATTAGTTCAAATGAAAAAGGCCTGAAGGTGTGAGTTAAGCAAAAGCACTTTCTCCATTCGTCAGCAAAGTCATGAGTACCAACTATATATCAAGTGCTAGTACTAGGGATGTAGAGGTAATACCTAGTCTTAGTTTCAAGGAGCACCATAGATTGTGAGAGGAGACAGATGAAAGTAAAAATTCTGGTGTAATTTTAATTTGTCAGTTGTTGACTTACTATGTAAGATTGATTTGTGCTGTGAATCAGAAAAGACAACTTAGCTGCAGCATCCTTGAGTGACTCCAGATGATAATTTAGGCAAAGATTAGGTTTTGCAGGGTCTTATAGACTGTGATGAAAAACTTTGGGTTTTATTTTGAGTGTTTAGGGAAGTCATTCCAGTTTTAAGCAGAAAGATGACATAATTTGGTTTTTGTTTGGCTAATAATCACAGAAATGTGTATGGTTACACAAAGACTTAGAAGGAAACCATTGTGGTTTTCTAGAGGAGAGATAGCAAAATCCAACCCAGGGAAGGTGGGCAAGGATCCATTAGAGAATAATATCATGCAAGACCCTTGGATGAAAAGGCATTCACTATATAAGAAAATCATAGGGTCGTGTGTGTGCACTGGTATGTTTGGTGAACCAAAAATAACTTCGGATGACTAGTTGGGTGGGTAGATGAACAGCAAGAGATTGAGGCAGGTTGCATTGGGGAATATAGGGTTACCATATTGCAGAATTCACTTCTGTATAGATATGTCCTTTAGCACTGTGCAACAAGGTAGCCTGCTAGGGAGTTTAGTGCTAAACCTGAGGGTTACGGGGTAGTTATATAGTGCTTTTAATTAGGGTGGAGACTGTGTAAACTGGCCAGTCAGGGATGACTGGATGAGGCAGTGTTAGGGAGGAGAAACCAGGGAAAGGTAAAGCTTGATGTTAGATAGGCTTTGTTAAAAGTAGAGGCTTTGGGTTTAGAATGAATAATCAAGAGGACTTGGGTATGAATTGCGGGAAGGGTGGTTAGTGAACCCAGGACCTTCAACATTGAGGTACATTCCAGCCCTTTCCCCCACTTTTGAGGCAATCTAAGTTGTCCAGGTTGAGGTTGATCTTGCGATTTTGCCTCAACCTCTCATAGTGCTGGGATTACAAGAATGTGCCACTGTAAGTGGTTTAAAAGGTGTAAATTGAACAGCATAAAATACTGAAATAATAAGTATTTAGAATACATAAAGTCACTTTTATTATACTCCAAAGTATCTAAAATTCATTTTTTTGTTGTTGTTTTGCTGTGGATTGAACCTAGGGCCTTGTATATACTAAATATGTGTTCTACCATTGAGCTATACCCCCAGTCATGTATCTCCATTTTCCTGTATCTATTTTGTATGTGTATGCATTCAAATCTGTTTATGCACATACAATTGAAGTTTAAAATAGTGTGTTACTTTTTTAGTGTTGTACTCTTCCATTTTTTATAACTTAAGTTTTTTAGATCATAGCAATATAATATGGGTTTTTTTTGTTGTTGTTGCTACTCAGCATCCTATTGGTTAAATCCATGGTAATTAACTTGGTCATCACTTAGTCAATATATTTGGTCTTAGCCAAAAGGCCAAGAAGTGATTCACCTTAATAGACCTTTAAACTGCCTCAGGTTTTTCACGATTTTTAGCAGTGGTGACATGAACAGTCTTCTTCATTGTCTCCGTACTGTGCAAATACCGCTTCTGAGAACGTACAAGGTAACAGGCGTGGAGTTAAGATTACAGTTTAGCAAAAGCTGTGATCCTGTCCTATTCTAATTTGTCCTTGAGGCATCTGCAAGAATGGGGTACAGGTGGTCAGAAGTCTTCAGGCCTACTGAGCATGGTGGTGCATGCCTATGATTGCAGTAGTTGGGAGACTGAGGCTGGAGGATTGTTGGAGTTTGAGGCCAGCCTGGACTACATAGTGAGTTCAAAGCCAGGCTAATCTGTGTAATGAAACATTGTCTCAAAAGCAAACAAAGTATCCCAGCACTTGGTAGGCTGAGGCAGGAGGATGACAGCAAATTCAAGGCCAGCCTGGGGTACAGATTGAGGTCAAGGCCAGGCAGAACTCTATAGCAAGACCTGTCTCAATCAAACTGAACAATTTAAAAAGAGTGGTAGGTTTTTCATCACTGGATGCACCTAAGCAGAGTTTAGATGCAGTGAGGGGGCAATATGTAAAGCAAGATGGACTTTAAAATCATCACCTTTGGGTAACATTCCACTTAGATTATGAGGGACCAACATGGGGTGATGGGCTAGGTAGGGGGAAGGAGTGACTAACGGGAAGTATGGGGGAAGACAAGTCTAGGAGCATCTCAGGGAATACTGCTGAGAAAGTTAGAATGTTTAGTGAAGCCCAGTGGGAGAACTGACCATACATGTGCACTCTTGGTGCAGGTGGTCTTCAAGTATGTGGGCAGCAGTGGAGGGGGTAATTGAGAAGCATGTGCTTAGGATGCATAAGGTCCTAGGTTCAGTGTTGTGATGTCTAGTGGAAAGGTCTACGTTGGAACCAGTGTGGTATTACAGACAGGAAGATAATGTTCGCAGCAGAGAGATGGGTGAACTTGAGAAGCTTAGTCTTGCTTGATTTGAGGAGCAAAAAGCCTGTCAGTTTGGACCTGACTGGGCTGAGAGTTGGACCTTGAGATAGCCTTTTGGATTTTTTAAAAATTTGATTTCTTATTTATTTATTTATTAGTTTTTTGAGATAGAGTCTCATTATGTAGTTCAGGCTGGATTTAAATTCACTGTGTAACAGGTTGGCCTCAAACTTGTGGCAATCCTCCTGCCTCAGCCTCCTGAGAGCTGGGATTATAGGTGTCCTCCTGGCTGGCCTTTTGGATTTCATGTAGCAAATATTTATTGTCTAGGTGCTTGAGATAGAACAATGAACAGAAGAAATAAATACTTCACGGACCTCACATTCTAGTTGGCAAGACAAATTGTATATAAATAATAAATATATGTAACTCTAAAAAAGAAGGTTGAGGTTATAGCTCAGTGCAAAGGCTTTGGTTTGGTTGTTTGTTTATTTCTATCTATTGATCAATCTTATTGGTAAATGCTAAAGCAAAGGCTGGCTGTGGTGACACACACATAAAATTCCAGGACTCAGAAGGCTGTGGAGGAGGATTGTTCCAAGTTTGAGGCCAGCCTGGGTCACATAGTGAGATCAACTACATAGTGAGACCCTGTCTCAAAAATACCAAACAAAAGTTAAACCAGAAAAACAGAAAAGGATGATGTGATACAGCTATAGGGTTGAAATTTAAAGTGGCTACAAAAGGCAAGCATATTCCTTTATAACAGAGAATATTTTGAGTGAAGACTTGGAGGGAGAAAGGCAGAGCAAGCCATGTGGCTAATATGGGGAAAGAACATTCCAGGTACTGCACAGGGTTTAGGAATATTAACGAGGTTGATTCATTTGAGCAGTGACAAATGAGTAAGCAGGAAAGAAGAGTCAGGTTAGAGACTTAGACATTTCAGGACCTTATAGACTATGTTACAGTTTGGATTATGTGTAAGATCAGTAGAAAATATTAGAGGGTCCAGGCAGAGGTGCGATTGGACCTGACTTCTGCCTTAACAGTATTGCCTTAGTTGCTATATGAGAATAACATGTTGGAGTAGAGATGGTGGAGTGGAATTGCAGATGTCACAGGATAGAGAAGACCAGTTGAGGTTAATGCTGTAAGTTAGGCCAAAACTGATTATGCTTTGAACTGAATAGTGACAGTAGAAATAGTGAGGCGTTGAACGTAAGTGGCTGATTGGAGGTCAGGAGAATCAGTTGTCAGATCACAACCTAAGATGTAGGTGATCAGCATTATTGTTAACTGTTGGAGGAAGAGATTTTTGGGGGGCAAGCAGTGTCTGGATCATGGTTGCGTTGGGACAGTGTTGGATTGGAACTTGGCTTAACATTTGACCGGGGACTGTTGAAGTAGGAATGAGATTTATTGGTTCCGTACAGAGATCAAGGTTGGAATCTGAGTCTGGGCAGCACTATGGCGTTAGGAACAATTTTGGGGTGAGGATTAGTTTATATCATACTCTTTTAGACTGAGGTTGGTAATAATCACCATCTTCTCTGTCATTGAGCTCCCTTAAAGGTTTGAGGGGTAATGAGTCTGTAGGTCCTC
Organism: Cuniculus paca; assembly: GCA_004365215.1. Lineage (NCBI taxonomy): Eukaryota > Metazoa > Chordata > Mammalia > Rodentia > Cuniculidae > Cuniculus > Cuniculus paca. The sequence goes on along the minus strand of RJWT010003415.1, from coordinate 5,513 downwards.
AGTTTTCTTAGGTGTCCTGGGATGTAGGCTCAGAGTCAGGGAAAGGTAGAGAAGGGTCTCTGGTGTTTGACACAGCTCTTTTTCCCCCAGATGGCCCGCTGCATGAGCTTGGTTCAGCTGTCCATTTCCTGTGACCACCTCATTGACAAAGACATCAGCTCCAAGTCTGACCCACTCTGTGTCCTTTTACAGGATGTAGGAGGGGGAAGCTGGGTTGAGGTGAGGTGGACCTTGGAAATTATGGAGGGAGGCTAGGATTATATTCTGGGATAGTGTGTGACTGTGATGCTTATTGGCCTGTGTCCACAGCTTGGCCGGACCGAGCAAGTACGGAACTGCTCAAGCCCTGAGTTTTCCAAGACTTTGCAGCTTGAATATCATTTTGAGACAGTCCAGAAGCTACGATTTGGAATCTATGACATAGACAACAAGACACCAGAGCTGGGAGATGATGACTTCCTAGGGGGAGCTGAGTGTTCTCTGGGACAGGTATGTAGGGCCAGCGATTATTAGAATTCTTCAGACACAAGTTCTGTAAGTGTTCTTTCAGATAACCCAGCATGCCTAGACTGGAGGTGGAGAGGTAAACAGGATCTATCCCTGCCTGAGATAATAAAACCTTCTCCACCTTGCATTGCCCCAGATTGTGTCCAGTCAGATACTGACTCTACCCTTAATGCTGAAGCCTGGAAAACCTGCTGGACGGGGGACCATCACGGTAAGGGAAAAAGCAGCAAGAGTTCAAGAAGAGGCTTACATTGACGGAGAATTCACAAAATGACACATTCTTCCTTGCATAGGTCTCAGCTCAGGAGTTGAAGGACAGTTGTATAGTAACCATGGAAGTGGAGGCCAGAAACCTAGATAAGAAGGTACGTCTGGAAGGAGGAGACCCTGGGGGTCCAAGACCTGAGGCTGGGATGGTTTGTGGTGTATGGAGAGTAGGGGTGGGAACAGAGGGCTGGCATATTGGTTGTTTGTCTGAGTCTTGTAATAGGTATCTGTGGGACTTCACAGGACTTTCTGGGAAAATCAGATCCATTCCTGGAGTTCTTCCGCCAGGGTGACGGGAAATGGCATCTGGTATACAGATCAGAGGTGTGTAACACCCCTGGGATTGGGTGGGGCGGGTAGGAGAGAATCTCTTGGGTTTGTGACTAGCAAGGTTTGGAACACATGAAGACATTGCAAGTGGCTATGGAAGTATGGCAGTGCCTTATGAACCAGGTCAGAGTTCTGTGAGAGGTCTTGCCTCCCAGGTAATCAAGAACAACCTGAACCCTACATGGAAGCGCTTCTCAGTTCCCCTTCAGCACTTGTGTGGTGGGGATTACAGCACACCAATCCAGGTGAGGAGCTTGCCTCCTGAGTGATCTGAGCAAGGGAAGAGAGCCTGGGGAGTCTGCTCACTTGTTATCCACCTCCTTTATATACACACACACCTTCTCAGGTGCGCTGCTCAGACTACGATAGCGATGGGTCACATGATCTTATTGGTACCTTCTACACCAGCTTGACCCAGCTGCAAGCAGTCCCGGTGAGCTTTGGTCCTATTCAGGGTTGTTAAGTTGGTCCTGGATGGCTGTACTCCAGAGGAGTACAGCTTGAGTCCTTGGCTCAGGCTGTGGGAATTACCTACCCTAATTTTTCTCTCTCCACCAGGCTGAGTTTGAATGCATCCACCCAGAGAAGCACCAGAAAAAGAAAAGCTACAAGAACTCTGGGACTGTCTGTGTCAAGGTTTGCCAGGTGAGACAATAGCCCATGCGTCCCCAGGCTCTGATCCCTGAGCTCCAGTAATGGCAGCCCTCTTTAACCCCAGGCATGACCCTGATTTCATCCGTAGGTGGAAACAGAATATTCTTTCCTGGACTATGTGATGGGAGGCTGCCAAATCAACTTCACTGTAAGTAGCCTTACCAAGGGCAAGAGAACAGGTCTGGGCCTCAAGGTGGCCTTCAGCTCCTTTTCCTGGCCACCTCCCAGGTGGGCATGGACTTCACTGGCTCCAATGGAGACCCCTCCTCACCTGATTCGCTGCACTACCTGAGTCCTACAGGAGTCAATGAGTATCTGACAGCGCTATGGAGTGTGGGCAGTGTGGTTCAAGACTATGACTCGTGAGTAACTGCTTCTCTTGGCTGTGCCCACTCCCTTCTATTACTTTAGCCTCTGGGCTCCTAATCCCCTTACCAACACTTCCTCAACTCAGTATCCTCCCACAGGGACAAGCTATTCCCAGCATTTGGATTTGGGGCTCAGGTGCCCCCTGACTGGCAGGTGAGCCCTCTTTTCTTCTCCATTCTCCTAGTTTTCATTTCAGTGTCTTAATTTTGGGGGATATGGTAAACTTACTTGGTGCCTGTTAGCTTTAAGGGGAGGTGCAGTGATGCATCCCTAAAGGGATACATACAGCAGGCTTCAGACTGAACATCTCCAGAAACCTTGTTACTTATCATAGTGCCCTTGTTGTTGCCTTTTCCTTCCTATCCTCTTGAACCCCAAGGTCTTGTTCATGATAGGCAACTGCTGTACCACTGAGCAATACCCCAACCCACATAGTGCTCTTTTTCTTGCACAAAGATTGGGGGAAAGAACTTCATTTTCATTCTTTCTTTTTCTTTTTTCTTTTTTCCCACATTTCAAAAGTAATAATTATGTGTGTGACCCTGGGATAAAGTGATACTGTCACTTTTCTTCTCTCAACAGTTTTTTTTTTTTTTTTTTTTTTGTCTTTTTGAGACAGGGTCTCACTATGCCGTTCAGGCTGGCCTTGAGCTCACTTTGTAGCCCAGGCTGGTCTTGAACTCGCAACGATTCTGCTGTCTCAGCCTCCCGAGTGCTGGGATTATAAAGTGTGCACCACCACACCTGGCTCTCTCAAGTTTTTTTCATTTTTAGTATCAGTTTCATAAAGCACTTCCCAAGGAGCTATCTAGATGAGTGCTTTTCCAAGTGGATATACTTGCCCTGCAAGGCATGTGAATGTTTATTGCAACAAACTGATTTTCAAGTCCGAAGAGGGAAAATATTTCATTGTAGTTTCATTTTGTAAATCTTGGTATGTGAGAAGGAAATGTATTTTATAGAGAAACAACTAAAATTAGGGCTAGGTTTTCAAGGCAACCCTTCTTCGCTGTATTAAGCACCAAATATGTCTAAGTTTTTTTAAAATAAATGGATACATCAGGTGCATTTATAATTTATTTTTTATTTATTTATTTATTTATTTTGTACCAGGGATTGAACCCATGACCTCATGCTTGCCAGGCAGGCACTTATGCCACTGAGCTAAATCCCCAGCCCTATAATGTTCTTTTAAGAGTTTATTATAAATCAGTTTCATAAGCCATGAGGAAATAAAAGGACTATGTACAGCCTTATGGGAAACAGGCAGGGAGTAGAGAAGGGTCCAGATGAGTCTAGAGCCTGGGTGGGTGCATTCCCAGGAGAGGGGAACCCTGTAAGGGAAGCTAGACAGTCTACAACATAACAGATGCTTCTGTGGAGCTACTTTTGTGTATCTGGCCAAAGTCAAAGAAAGCCTTGTGTACCTGGGGGTAGGGGCTGCCTGCCTGTGGGAATCCCTCAACCAGGAGGGATCCCCATGGGCAGCCTCATGCTAGGAAGAGGGCCTATCATTCCTGGAGGGATGCCTCTTGGCCCATAGATGGGGGAGGACCTCCACAGCCAGGTTGGTATTGAGTCGGGGCCCCTGTAATACCAGCTGTGGCAGCAGCTGCAACAGTGCCTCTTCCTTGTGGCATCATCACCTGTCGGGGATGGCCCACCAAACTCACAGACTGACTCAACAAGTCCTGTAAGAGCCTATGGCATGGGAACACCAGCTGGGATTCCTCTACCCACAGCTCTACCAATTCATGGACCCCTAGCAGCTCCAGCATTCAGTACCTTTGGGAGGAGGTCCTTCTACTGTCATGGAGACCAGGTTTTTGCCTCACAGCAGCACCACACTGAGGATTCATTTCTCTTCCCTTTCTGCTTGTGTAGAGTTCTTTGGCTTGATCTTTGGCTTGATCAGTTAGAGAGGATCTAATTCATTTGCTTGTCAAAAGCCTTGAAGGTACCAGTAAAAATCCAGCCATCTTGCAGGGTGCACTTTGTCCTATGGTCATTGTGCTGCAGCATCTTGGTGCTCTTGCCCACTGTCATGAAAGTGGTTCTGATGGTTTGGATTCACATTGGATTCACCTCCTTAGAGGCCTAGCCATAGCCAGCATTCTGTTTCCTTTTTCTGTTACCAGAAATTAAACCATGAGTAAAATCCTCATTTTCATTCTTGCTTTCAGGTCTCACATGAATTTGCCTTGAACTTCAATCCTAATAATCCCTATTGTGCAGGTAAGTTCCCTATCCTTCATTGTGAAGCAGATCAATTTGTCCATAGTTGAGGGTGTGCCCAGGGAAAGAAGAGGGGTGGGGAGGAGATACCTGCCTCCATTGTCTAGAAGAGTACATTTTAGAGCTGTTGCTTTCTCTTCCTCCTCTTCCCTCCCTCTCCCTCCTTCTCCCCCCCCTCCTCTTCCTCTTCCTCTTCTTTTTTTATAAATGTTTGGAGTAGATGGTGGTTACATCTATGTTAGGGAGTGGGTACATGTACTGAACATATTTTGTTATTTTTTATTTCCCTCCTTTCATCTCTAGATTCCCTTTTCATTATAATTTTTGTAGTTCATGTTTACTATATATAAAGATTACATTCATTGATAATTGGTTACATGTATACATGACACATCTTAAATCTTTTTCTGCTTCCCCAAAACTCAGGCTTTTGGTCCCCTTCACATTTGCAAAAGATCTATCTCCCTGATTCCTTTTATCAATCTTTTATTTTATTTTGCTCTTTATTTGTACTTGGGATAGTATAAATGAGGGCAACCAGATAGTAGTGAAGCTTATGTGACTGATTTATTTCACTTAACATGTTTTCCAGGTATATACTGTTCTACTAAAAATGTCTTGATTTTATCCTTTATAGCGGAATAACTTTCTACTATATGTGTAAAGAACAGTATTCAATTATATGTGTGGGTTTTTTGTTTTTTTTTCTTTTTTGAGACAGGTTCTTACTGTCTCAGGCTGACCTTGAACTCACTTCGTAGCCTTCTCAGTGCTTGGATTACAGGCGGGCCCCACCACACTCCCATTATATGTAGATACATTTTCTTCATCATTTGTCTGTTAATGGACATACGCCCTACTTCCAAGACTTAGTTATTATGAATTGTGCTGCTATAAACACATGTGTGTATCCTTGTAATGTGATATTTTTAGCTTTTGGGGGAAGATGTCTAGAAAGGGGAACAGCTGACTCAAATGGAATTTCTTATTTTTAATTTTTTGAATAATCTCCATGCTGATTTCCATAATGGCTGTGCTAGAGTTACATTTCTTTTTTTTTTTTTCTTTTGCGGCACCAGGGATTGAACTCACGACCTTGTGCTTGCAAGGGCAGGCGCTTAGACTGCTGAGCTAGATCCCCAGCCCTGTTT
>RJWT010003414.1:0-36526 GCA_004365215.1 Cuniculus paca | reverse complement strand
ACTGTATGTGGTAACGAAGTATCCTTAGTTGGGGACTTTATGAATTTTGTAATAAGAATAAAGGACAAAAAAGTTGCTGTGCTCAAGATTTCTTAAAATTATGCATTAAAATGTACCAAAATTATAAGTCTATTAAAGAGGTAATTCCATGCTGAAATTTTAGTGACATAAAGTTGGTCTTGTGGTTTATGATGTCATAAAAAGCCATCTGAAGAATGATAGAATTGCTTGCTTGTGGGTACATTTGCCCTTCAATTTATGTTGAGACATCATTTTTTTGACTACCAGAAAGTCACTGGAGCCAGACTTTTTTACTTTCTTACATTTTCAGTATCATTATTTATATTCTAAATAAACATGAAGCTCAGAAAATAGGACTTGGGTCTTAGAAAACAGGCAATTGAGAGTAAATTCTGTACCAAATCTCCATTCTGCTAAAATTATCAAGATGTCTCAAAGAATAGTACTGTGAACACCACTGCAATGTTACCCATCATTGCCTTCATTAACTTACTGACCCCAACTCTGCGCTCAAACGTGGAGAAAAATTTATTAAGGATCGACATGGTCAGAGGCACAGAGATCTGAGAGCTCCTCACATCTCTGTTGACAAGCAGCTTTGTGAGGAGAGAAGGGAGGGCCGGGCTGGATCTGCACCACCAGCATCTGGGTAACTACTGGGTAGGCAGCAGAGGATCACCAAGCTCTAGAAAACAGAACTGGGTGGGAATATAGCTCAGTGGCCCAGCACCTGCCTGGCAAGTGCAAGGTCCGGAGTTTGATTCCTGGCACCAAAAAAAAAAAAAAAAAAAAAAAAAAAAAAAAAAAAAAAAAAAAAAAAAAAGGGACAGAATCACTCTAACTTACAGTTTCCATATGCCTGAACACCATTTTGGCAAGCTTCAAAGTACGAGTACAAATGTGGATAGGTTTAAAAAAAATCCTTACAAAAATTTTATTATACAGAATAGCTAAGCCTTTCCTTCCAACAAAACCTAAGGGTAAAAAAAATCTTTAAAGTTCTGACTCTATTACTGGGAATTGTTTCTTCACTTGATCAAAAGCAGTGCAAATGAAGCTGAGAGTTCCCCAACAGACGCAACTTGATTTGGAAGCACAGTGTAATATGAACTCCTATAAAGATTTAGGATATAATGGAAAAATGGTCTGCATAACTTCTGGCTCAGTTATATGAGGTACAAAGAAACTACTTTCAAAGGTTGCCGTGATATGGAAGTTTGTATTTTACATTTTAAAATTATTTTTATATATATGCTTATTTGTGTCATTTATACTACTAGTGTATCTTAGTTGAAAAGAAAGTGTTGTGTTACCTTTCTTCTTTGGAAGAATCTTTTGGTTTACGTCTTGTTCTTTGAGTAACTACTTTGAAGATAATTATCACTTATTGTTAAGAAATTTTATATTATTTTTCATAAAATAAACATAAATTTAAAAAATTTAAGTTTGTACATACATAGTATCTAAAATTTGATGACAACATTTTTTTTTTTAAATAGCGTCTCACTATGTTGCCCAGGCTGGCCTTGAAATTCGAAATCCTCCTGGCATAGCCTCCTGAGTAGCTGGGATTACAGATGTGTACCACTGTACCTGATCTGACTTTTTATGTATGAAGTCAGATCTTGATTTTTCCAAATAAGAACGTACCTAGAAATATTGTCGGGTGAGCACGCAGAAATGCTGGTCTCCATGCTATCAGAGCTGTCCAGGCTCAAAGTATCAAAGGCTTGGTCCTTGTAGCTATGATCCGGGTAATGGAAACTATTCAAGTAGACATTTGATTCTGATGCTGTACGGTTGTAAAATTCAGATTTTTGCCTTTGTCCTTCACTCATCTGTTGGTGATTATAACCTAAGGAAAGAGCCATAAATATACCTCATTTATCAGTCTTAGCATCTTAAATGTCTACAGGCTCAAACCAGCAACAGAAACATTTACATATGAAATGTGGGCCCCAGTCTGATTTGTTTTGAAGCCAAGAAAATCAAAGAAACAGCATCATGCTCAGTGGAAGGAAGAGTTTCAAAGAAGTGGTCTTGTGGCTGATTTTCATCAGTGGGATCACTTGGCACTTTCCCATCTCATGCCTACAACTCAGTACAATGGAGAATAATACATTGGCACACATTCAACACAAAAGAAAAAAAAACCAGAAATATGAAATAGCTGTGTTCAAGTGAAGACCAGATGAAGCCTAGTGGCAAGCAACACCAAAGTTATCGGGCAGTCGGTGGTATTCACACATCAGGAGCACTTGATGCAGTCATAAAACAGCAGGCGGAGGAACGTCCAGGTGGAAGATGTGAAAAACCTGTACACCACCTCTAATGTTTTAATATGTTTCAGATCCGTACAGCATAGTCTCTCTCCATCTTTTGTCTGTCCCTCCCTCTTTCCTCTCCCCTTTCTCTCTTCTCCCTCCCACCCCTCGCCTTGCTTCTCCTGTCAGTTACTTATTTAAAACATTCAGGGTCAATAATCCTTTGAGTGATTAGATTCTTCCTGTTACTGTATATCTAATCTTCTTCTTATACCACCTGAACAATCAGCATTTAGTGATAACTACTGGAAAATGTAGGCATTTGTATGACCAAACACACCGTAAGAAAGACTTCTTTACCTTGGTACTTAGATAGCTGGCACATTAAGTAACTGATAGGACTTGGACTCTGAATGCTGATTTCAGGTATTACAAATAAAATTGTCTTTTATACTAATAAATACCTAAGTTCATTTAAAAATGTCTCTATAGTTTGCAATTTCTCTTTTGATGAAATATCTACTAATAGCCTCCATTACCCAGGAGTTATACCAGGGCTATTAGGAGTTTGCAATTAGACCATTTGAATTCCACCTCTTTTGCTCTACCTTTCAACGAGGCCTTTAATTAGTCATAAAATGGCCAAAAAGTAGTCAAGAGGACTGGAGAAAGGAAGTAATTCCAGACAGCTTCCTCATTTCCATTTAGAAACAGAAGCCACATCTGTGATGCTTTAACAATACATTTGTCCACCCAAAGTTTCTGTAAAGAGATTTTAGCTTCATGCAGTTTTCATGCCAGTAGTATCTGGAGCAGTTTTAGATATCTAAATGAGATATATTAATGAATTTCTGAAAAAATAAGTTTCCTTCATATAATTTGCCACTATGTATATGAAAATTATATATGTATGGGTAGACCATATATCACTTAGCTAAGGGAAGATGCAAAACATAAAATCACACCATGAGACTAGACAGAATAGTAATATTACATAAAGTGTAAATTAAGCCAGTGCATTCCTAAGCATGAAATCTATGCCTTTTAACAAAGAAAGCCAAAAATAATTATTCAAATGTTTACCTTTTATACTTGAACTTTTGCAGTTACTAATTGCTCCTTTTAAAGTGTTTCCAAATATGCATTACGTAAGGAGGATTAAAAAGAAACAGAAATTAGTTGAAAAGTTATATATGTCTATTTCTTTGATTTTCAAAAAGGCTGTGGCATACAAAGCTTGCACATTGGCACTGCCTTACATGGAAGACAATTCCCTGTTCTCATATGAAAAATCCCTAGAAGACAGTTATGTAATTTCAAACACACAAGAATAATGTCCTGGCAATGACCTGTTCTGTGATCTTTACTGAGGAAGAGCCATTCCCCATGGGCAATGAACATCTCCCCAGGAAGCACAAAGATGGGAGTGCACTGCTCCCCACACAGCTGTATGCACTGCCCTCTGATCTTCCTGGGTTGTGGTTTTGTTTGGCTGGGTTTTTTTTGTTTTTTTCTTTTGGTGCCGGGGATCGAACTCACGACCTCACGCTTGCCAGGCAGGCACTTAAGCCGCTGAGCTAAATCCCCACCTGAGGGTTTGTTGTTTTTAAAAGCATCACAGAATAAGGAAATGAATTTATAACCTCCAGGTGAGAGAGGCAATAAACTACAATGATTCAACATTTTCAGATGGGTGCACAGAGGACACCCATGTTATACCAGGCACTGTATAAGGACTGTCAGCACAAATCCCCCAGACCAGCTCACTACTGGTTGAGGTTCTCTGTGCCTGAACTTTCAGCCACTACAGGATGACCATCCTCCGGGACAAAGCCTGTGGCTGAGGAGGCTATCTTTCCCAATGCAGGACTTCGTGCGTGTATGTATGTGTGGTTAAACCCAGGGCTTTTGCACTGAGCAGTATCTCCAGCCCTTTTTATGTTTTATTTTGATACAGGGTCTCACTAAGTTGCTAGGTTGCCCACATCGGGCTCAACTTGCGACCCTACTGCCGACCTCCCAGATTGCTGGGATTATAGGCATATACCACGTCCAGCTGCAGGACTTCCATTTCCTACAGATCCAGTGTGAGCATGAATGCTCCCCTTGTGAAGCTACAAATTTCTGCCAACACTTTCAGGATCATAATGGACCCAACTGTCACCTGGCTCAGCCTCCTCCCTATGAACAGATTTTTAAAAATATGAGTTACCTTGCCATTCTCAATAAGGACGAGGGTCTATCTCCTGTGACCCTGGCTCTGCATGTGTGTGTCTGAAAAGCTGGGTTAGGGATTCAGGCTCTAGGCTGGCCATCCAAAGACATGGGTATTTTCAATAGTGGAAATACCATAGACAAGCAGGAGACAGGGAGACTGACAGGAACCCCAGGAGGAAAATCTGAGGATAACCTCACGCTACACATTAGGAAACAAAATCAGCTCGGCTCTCTCTTGCCTGAAAGCCTACAGACTGCACACACAAGGGACATTCATGTTATTCTGGTTAACTGGACCCCAAAAGCTCTCTGTGAATTAAACATTGTGAGATATATAGTCTTATCAATGTACCACACATGAATGTTACACACTTTTTTATATGCTTATCTGGACTTTAAAATAGAAAATGATATGGTTTTAAATTATAACCTGGGCTTAAGGGTGTAAAACTAACCAGTTTTCCTATCATAGCTCACCTGCTGAGGAATTCATTCTTCCTAACGATAGTCCACAGCCCGAGGAAGGAGGTACAGGACAAGTGAGGGATGAAGGAAGAGAATGATGGAGAAAGGGAAAAAGGTACAAGATCAAAAAGGATGACAGGGGACCAAAAAATATAACACTTCCAACATGCAGTCTTTACAGAGTTAGTAACAGTACCAGATTAATACAGAATAAGATTAATTAATACAGATTAAATCTAAATTTACAGGGAAAAAGTCAAGAATTTAAAAAAAGAAACCAACATTATGGTACATGCATAGTTAGTCAAAAAAGACTTGTCACAGGGAAAAAAATTTTACACATACACATCAACCAGAAAGTAGGAAAAATATAAACAAGATTATATGTATAATACAATTCTTTTTTTTCCAAGCAGACAATGCTAAATAGTTAAGAGTTAAAGTTAAAGAATGCCAGTTAGTCACTTGAAGGACAGTTCAACAAACAAGTCTTCTGACACCCTGCCTTACTAGCGAGCTGCAGTAAGGACCATCTCATTTATGCAAGCCGCTCACTTAAACTCTGCTTCACTCTCTACTAAGTCATTCTTACAAAATGGCTTCAAAGGAAAGAATAAGGAAGAGCCACTTAAATCCTTCCACGTTCCCACTATAACCTGCTTTATTTTTGATATCTGGGCTTTGAAAGGAAAAGCATATTTTATATTTAGCCTACATACATCACATGACCCACTCTACTCTTGATATAGATCCTGAGCCTTACAAATCAGCGCTTCCCAGCACTCATGTTTCCTGCAGGTTTTGACCTTATGATAAAAAGTCAAAACAAAGAAAGTCATGCAGCTGCCCCAAAACTGTATTTCTTGCAAATGTGCAATGATGTTTTCTCTATTATGATAAAGGAATAATCACTAGACTAAAATTCCACCATTGTAGAGTTTAAAATCTGATCATTTCTTAGAGATGACTTGACAATGACCTTTCAGTATTTGCCAGAAACAAAAACATCACATAAGGGGTTTTTCCTACCTTTCTTGGACTTTCCTGCATTTAACAAAAAACAGAAGCACAAAGATTTCATCATTCTAAAGCTTACAAAGGAACAATTGACAAGATGTACAAAAGCCAATGACTATTACAACCTCAGGAGTTGAGTCCCTCAGCTCTCCACTTGGATCTCAAGATTCTTGTTTACATGACTTGTATAAACACTGTGCTGATGGAGGAAGGCTTATACTTACAGGATCGTCCTTGATGTATCCATTATGAATAGCAGCAAAAAAACGGTGTATTTAGGTTAATTGTGTACATAAAAAATCAATTATAAAGTCCAAGTTTGAGTTAATGAAAGTGTGTTAGGCACACTAGAATTTCAATTGTATTTGCTATTTTAACGAAGTCAACAAGTGTTAAAGAGTCAATTCTAAATGAACATACGACTCTTCTTTCCTGGCCTTTGTGGGCTTTGCGCACAATCCTGCCAGTTTGACTTAAGTCTTCTGTGACTTTAAGAACTATGATTCCTGACTGCTCTGCCCACTCCACTGGGTCGGGAGTAAAGGCAGCAGGCTGGCCTTCTGGGACACTTCCAAGCCATCTACATAGGATGGCTGTTCCCTAGGAGCGGTCTCATCTACACCCCATGAAACTCTTTTAAGAAGCTAACGTTGCAGAGCAAAGGCTGAAGCCGAAGTCTTCTCAGGTGCACACAGGACACATCAGTGGGGAACAGGAACATGAAAAAAGATAAACCAAAGAGTAGGCTTTTCAGAGTGTGTGTCCACAGTGTGACCTAAGAGAATTGGCTCCATTTTTCTCTAGGAAACTAGCATGAAGATTATTTTTATTTGAGGCGGAAGTAGAGATTAGAAAAATGAGAGATCAGACATTCCTTCAATTGTACCATATTCTCATAAGAACCTTCCTACAAGCTATGCCCCTTCCAGGTATCTTCCCAAAAGATTTTAAATAATCATATTACAGGGAAATATGCATATTCATCTTTATAACAGCACAATTTATAATAGCCAGATCTCAGAAACAGCATATATGTCCATCAACAGATGAATGGATAAAGAAAATGTGACATCTATACACAATGGAGTTCTACACTTCCATGAAGAAAAACTTGAGGTATTTGTAGAGAAATAGATGCAGCTAGAAAACATGATGTTAAGTGAAATAAGTCTGATATACAAGCTCAAGTATTTCATGGTTTCTCTTATATGGAAAACATGAAATACACATATGTGTACACAAGAATAAAATAGAAGAGAGATACATAGGAAGTAGGAAAAAGTTGAAATACTTCCCCAAATTATGTAATTTGTTGTTTCAAAATATTTTACTGTATATATTCTAATTTGTTTCACTTATACTGTTAGTTTATCTTAGTTCACTGAAAAGAAAGTTTTGTGTTATGAGTGGTTTGTTTCTATTTTAGAAGAATCTTTTTGTTTTATGTCTTGTACTCTACTTTGAAGACAGTGATACATAGTATATTAACTATTGTTATTTTCTTATTACTTTGTTATGAAATTTTGTTTTTTTATAAAATAAAAAATTTAAAAAGAAGAGCATTCCTATATGATAGTAATAACTGCTCTTGATTCTTACAAATCTATCCATTCAGGACAAGGGACTAATTTTTCTTACTCTTTTAAGAAAATACTTTTAACATAGAGTGTAATCCTTAGTGATCCAACCCTCTTTACTGAATGCTTGATCTTTCCCTGCATCAGTGGAATACAAAAAACACATGGACATGCTAAATTGCTAAATGATCTTGGTTGGACTCATGGCCAATCTAGGCTTTGATGTCTTCAGTCAGTGGGAAGAATACATTTAAAAAGACATTTATTAATATTACATACAAATGCTTCAACAAAAAATAGACTTGACCCACAAGTTAACAGTGGTAAATGAAAGCTGAAATAGAATCATTTATGATGAATATTAAAACAGGTATTTTTAGCCGGGCGTGGTGGCTCACACCTGTAATCCCAGCACTCGGGAGGCTGAGACAGGTGGATCGTTGTGAGTTCGAGACCAGCCTGGGCTACAAAGTGAGCTCAAGGCCAGCCTGAACAGCACAGTGAGACCCTGTCTCAAAAACATGGGCCGGGGATCTAGCTCAGCGGTCTAAGTGCCTGTCTGGTATGCGCAAGGTCGTGAGCTCAATCCCCAGTGCCACAAAAAAATAAAAACAAAAAAATAAAACAGGTATTTTTAGCTTAAGAAACTATGATAAAGAAAATAAAATCCAGAAAGTTAATCAAATGTATTTTATTTAAATATTACCAGTGTAAACCTCTCATAAATTACAAACCTCACAAGAATATTATACTTTTCTTCACTCTTAAATCACTTCGGGTAATGATTTGAAAATCTCATTCAAGCAATATAAGTTATATAATATATAATACTTACAAATAACATTTACACACAGGTATATAGATTTATTGAGCTACATGTGTGTACATGTGTATTGTATATACACATTTTTTTTTTCTGATAAGAAGCAGCGACCATTTTCAGCACCATAAGGCAGAGAGGCTGAGCAGTCAGACTCAGCCTGCTGAAGGAAGAGTTTTAATCTCATGAGTGTCCAAATGTATTTGCAACCCAAATGTCTGTCATCCACTGGCCTTCCCATTTATGTCCTGGTCATATCTCCAACAGTGCATTTACTACATTTTATTTAAATAATCTATTACGTGTCTTCTTCCTCACTAGAGTATAAGCATTTCACAAGCAACAAGTCACTCATTTGCATTCTTGGTATCTAGCACCATTTTGCTCAAAAGTTAGGGCCAATACAGGTTGAAGATGTAAACTACCATGTTAACACAATAAATCTATTTCAACAAGAAGCACTCTTCTGAAACAATATTGTAGTAACTTCTTCCATCCCAGATAGACTACTTAAAAACACAACTATAAATGCAGTATATTTTACTATGAAGAAAATATGCTGAGAGCAAAGTACATCTAAAATCTAACTGTACAATATAAGAGCTCAAACCTGCATTAAGAGGCGCAACAAAATTCTGTTAGGAGCCACAAGAGCTGTATTTACTGTGTTACCTCATTGACTCTGCAGCCAGATTTGTTCAACATAGTGCTCAGCCACAAACCAAAAAAGGGATCATGGTTAAGAGTCTCAGCAATCTCCCTGGGTATCAGGGATGTCTTTTTGCTTCCTACCAATCAATCAGAAAGATTAGTCCTTCTCTAGGGGCCTTTCTGATTTCAGAGTTTTATTGAATTTATAAAGTACAGTGGACCAGCCCCATATGTAATTGGGAAAAGTCGCCTTGGTATAATCATGATATACATACATCATTCCTCAAAGGTGATGGGTTAAGACTAAATTTAGGACTTAGCTGATCCCTTATCTAGCCATTCCCAACTCTGTTCTCATTCCTGCTCCCCAAGGAATTCTAATGCTTAACAAAAAAGATGATGACGTTTGATTTACAAGGTACACACCTCTGAGCATCCTTCTAGATTCTGCGTCTTTGGTCATGGTTGCCAGCGAATGAGGAAGCACACTGCCACAGCTGTTGCTCTGCCCCAGAGGCAAGTGACCCTGTGAGAACCAAGAGGGAACACTTCAGGCACACATGCACCACATGGCCCTTCAGTAAACACCCACATCCCTGTTTCCAAAGCTCCCATCTAAGTGCACAGAGGGATAAGGTAGTTCTCTGTGTTCCATCTGCTGATGTTAAGTGGTAAAGTCACTGTCCTTCCCGAAAGGCTCCATGGTAGTCTCAACATCACCGAACTTCCTTCAATAATAGCAGTTGCATAAGTGAAGGCAGCAGAGGAAGACGCTGTCTGCAATTACCTGAGGGAAAGACTGAAAGTTCTTCATGCACAAGGAGCAGAGGGCAGATGCAAGGTCAGAAATGCATGCACATCATGCAGGACAGGGAAACCTACACTTGTTCCATTTGCCCCAAGTCACACGAGAGGCTGAAAACAGGGAAAACTTATTAACACCCCAGTGGTTTTAGCAGTCATAGCCAGTGGCAAAATCTTTCATGTAAACAAAATATAGGGAAAACACCCATTTACATAATAGATTAAAATAAAATTACTCTTAAGGACAGGAGAAGGGCCCAGAGTCTGTCCAACAAAGAATCTCCTTCTCACTTGCCTCTTCCTGTGTTTCTGCAATGACCCTGGGACATGCCAGCGAACTCGAAGGGGGTACAGAGTCACACAGCAGGGGTTCACGTGCCGGCTCCCTCAGCCGTACTGAGGGACTCAGTCACTCCTGAGTCAGTCACTTAGCTCTATTATACCTCACTGTATCCATATGTACGATGAGGACAGTAATCAGTAAGAAGCTACGCTGCTCAGCATTGCTGGATTTTAAAAGGCAGCAATTCAGACACAGTGCTAAACCCCTGTGCTAACCTCTTTCAGGCATGAAGAGGTAGCCCATAAATATTTGGTCCTGTTATTCCTGGAACCCTGCATCTATAGTTTATCTTACTTCTAAATATGGGATGCAGCCTTGGAGTCTATCATGTTAGTGAAGGTCACTCACTGCCTCTTATCGTGGTGTTAGAAAATACCTTTGGTCCCAGAACATACAATTCCGAATATTCTCTGAATGGAAGAGGCAATTTAATGATCACGGCTGCCAAACAAGCAAATGTAATGGTTTACAACTTAGTGTTTCTTCTGAAAGGCTTCTGCATGTTAGGGAACATAAGGAAAAGACTCACAGAAAGTGAGGTCTATGGCTCTTCCGAGTCCTACCTTTGGGGTGGTGCTCCTCCCCATTGTGGCACTGCTGAAATGTGGGGAGATGGAAGGTGTGGTTTTCTTTCGAGGCAAAGTATCACTCAGATAGAGGCCTTCTTTATGCTGTTTTTTCCTTTCTTCCAGACTTCTAAAGTGCTTTAAATGCAAATGTAGAGCAAAATAGCAAAACTTGACTAACTGAAACAGATCACTGAAGAAATGAAGAATTATGCACTTACAAAGAAGTTTTGGAATTTTAACATGGATTTTTTTTTTATTATTCAACTTATCCTTCTGTTCAAACAGATTTAGATTATTGTTTGATGTTACTAAACACTGCAAGAATTTAGTTTTGAACCTACAACATTTAAAAAAATTCACCTTTCAATTCTGCAGTGCCTGCTGCCCTGTGGCCTCAGGACAACTTAAAAATTATTACAATGGTCATCACATGGATGGCAGAGCAGCCAGTGGCCAAAGCAATTTCACTCCAATTTGTCTTGACAGTTCTGTGGTATGGCACAGATTGCAGTGTGAGGACAAGAAAGAGAGAAGAAACAGGATGAAGAAAGGAAGGGCAAGTAAACAGGGAAGTCATCTGCAAGTGGTAACAATACTTCATCACATAAGCATTCCACATCCACATGAAGTTTCCATAGAAGGCATCCTTGTAGGTTACCTCTGCACTTAAAAAGATCTTGATCAATGATCAAAGAGATCTTACAGTAAGAGCTCATATTTAAAAATCTTATACTTGATTTTTTTTTCAGATTTCTAAGGCAAGATCTTTCCCAACTTGAAATGCCTTCTATGGCAAAGTGATTTCCTAACTAAATGTTCTTTAGGTTTGATCATTTTAACACCAAACTCAAGATACTGAAATACATAAAATTAATGTATGCCACTTAGCCAATTATAACAAATATCTACATTGTAACTTTACAATGATCTATTTATACTAATATTTATTAAGCAATTACTATATGCCAAGTGTGATGCTCTAACTACATTATCTCATTCAATCTTATAAGAAACCTGTGAGAATAGTGCTGTATCATTATTCTACAAATGAAGAATCTGGGGAGCAGAGAGGTTAAATAAATTTGCCCAAGGTCATGCAGCTAGAAAGTGACAGAGCTGGTATTCATGGCCAGGCAAGCCACATTTCAATAATAAAAACTTCACAATTTAGTTGATTTATGGCTATTTTAGATTTTAAAAAATGGCATCAAAACACAGTAGAACACTTATTCCCACTAACACTAATTGTCACAAATTCTGAAATCAAACTTCCCAATATTGCATAGTGGTAGCTTAATAAAATAGGAAAGAAACCCCATTGAAAACAGCTTAAGTGATATGTGGCAGTAAAGAGAAGGGCTCTTCTTTTACCCTCAATAAAGCTGCTATTCAGAGAAACATCAAAAGTAAGCGTGTTTAGTCCTCTCATTCTCCTAGTTACTCCCTTGTGGACACCACATGTTGGATTCACTGTTCCCATCCATTCCCTTTTATAACAGCCAGGCAGCTGAACCTGAAGACAGTGAGGAGATGCAGTCTTTTAACAAGCGCTAACAGTAAAGGTATGCTGAAGAAATGGGAGGGGAAGGCTGGTCATAAGAAAGCAGGACTTGAATTCTTTGAGGGTCTAGTGACCATGTAAGTTGAAATAGTTTTGAAACAGTTTTTTTAATACCTAGGCACTAATATATACTTAAGTATATTAAAAAGAATGCATTTGGAATAATAAATTATTAAAATTTGGTCAATAAAAACTGTTTTTCTACAGACCCAATGCACTACTCATGATGCAACCTTGGACAAGTTAGGCTTAGTCTCAATTCCTTACACTTCTAGATGAAGATAATTTTTTTCACAGGATTATTAGAAAGAAAGAAAGAAAGAAAGAAATATTTGCATGGCAAATTTTCTTTTTCTTTTTTTTTTTTTTTTGCAGCACCAGGGATCGAACTCACAACCTTGCACTTGCCAGGCAGGTGCTTAGGCCACTGAGCTAAATCTGCAGCCTTTTGCTTGGCAAATTTTGACACATAGCAAGAGAATGATAGTTATTATTATGGTTTCAGTAATGTACAGTAAAAATATTTTGTGTTGACATACGATCTTTTATATTATGGGTTTATGGAGATACTAGCATATTGAGAAAACCTGAGATAAACCGCAGTATTTTGAAATGATAACTGAAGTGTGAAGACATGAGATTTGCTTAAACATACAAGAAGCCAGTTGATGACAATAAAGCTCTTGAAACTTTTGAACAATTCCAACCACCCTTGGAACACACTAAATGTCCATAAGGAAAACAAAACGAAAAATAAAACAAAGGAGTATGCAACTTGGCTTTTTAAAAAACATCTTTGAAAAAGTTAAAGAAGAGACTCTACATAAACGATTTTGTTACCAAGATGAAATAAAACTCCCGCACTCCAAATACCAGTCCCTAATTACCTGTTGGTCCTGCTGCTGATGCCGTCTGTGTTTCTTAGCTGGTAGAGGAGGAGGTGTGTCATTGAGAGGGAAAGAATCGACAGATGTAGCCATGACTTCCGGCCAAGGGGCTGATGGAGGTTGAGTGACAGGATGAAGAGAAAAGGTGGAAGGAAACATAAATCCAGAACAGACAGGTGATCTTTGCTTTACAGGAGAAAGAAAAGGTATATATGTGTCCATATGAAATGAAAGGGTAAGAAAAAGAAATGAAATTGACAGTCTGTTGATTCAGTTTTGTTATATGTTATGAAGTCACAAATGATGGACAGTATCTTTCAAAGTAGTCTCTTGTTAAAATCCCACACTGCAGTCAAGTTGGATCACTACAAAGTATTTTAATTTAATATTATTGGCCACTCAACAATGCTTTTATTATTTAAAAAAATGCCTATCATTAAAAAAAAAACCTAGACTGCAAAACAAAATAGAAAACCAAAATTGAACTAGAAAGGTGATTCAAATCAAAAGTTTTACATAGGTTTTTGAATTTCTAAGAAAACCAGGGCAGGTTAGAGTGCTAGGGTGTTAGCTTACCTATCTGAAGTTACTTGTCCTCATTCTGCACTTTGCAGCATATATTTCATGCTTTCTAACATTTTAAGTGATGGACTCGAACCCCTAACTTGTTAAGTTTTATAAACCTAGCATCACACTCTGGCACTCTGGCCAAATCTACATCTATCTGTCACACACATTGTTTCACTTGTCGTCCGCTAACCGTGGGTGAATTCTGACATAAGCAACAGCAGTGAATGAATGAAATGTTGTGCCCACACACCTCTGAACTCTGTGGCTGGCTCACCGGCACAGCTGAGGCAGGCTCAGTGACAGCAGCGTCAGCGTCAGCATCAGCGGGGAACTGAGTGGAAGGGGACAGATTCGTGGAATTGCCAGATGGCTCATTAAATTCATTTACACTGAGATAGCCCTAAAAGGAGGAATTCAGAAGTTAGACACAAAGAAAGCAAAAGCAGAGGCATGCGAGAGTATTAATGTTCCCAGTACAATGGAGTTAGCTGAGAGCGCACAGCCAGACATCTGGGTATTATCAAACGTTTCATTAAGAGGATAATCAGCAATTAAAATGGATTTATGGTGCTTAGTCTTGAAAAATGGCATTCTAAACATTAAATACAATTCTCATGAAATCAAGATGATTCTATTATAAATGCTACACCTTCAATTTTAAAATATCCAGAGGTACATCAGTATTGATTCTGTGGATGAAATGAGGTTGTCACTATACATACATTGAAAAGAATCACACATCAAAAAGTCCCCAAAACAAAACTGACAATGCAATCACTCATTCCCTAATTCAAGAACCTTTTCCACAAATCTCTCTGAGACGTTCCCGTCTTTTGTTTCTTGATGAGTTAGTGTGTCAGCAGAAGTGGGCTGAAGGTCACTGGGTTTTCCACTAAGAAAACATTTATAAACTTGTAATTTATTTCTAATGGAATTTAGCTTTCGAGCATGTCATCTGAATGAAAATAAAAAGCACACCCTGTCTTCTCACTCAGGTGAGCATACACACACACACACACACACACACACACACGCACACCCCTAATGTAAACTTGGGACTCTATGGTATTTCAAATCAAAACATTTTCCCCAACCTCCAACTTTCTCCCCAGGACAGAGAATTTCAGTTCTGGGTTCAGCTTAGAGAAAAATACCCATGAATCAAAATCTCTGAAAATCAAATATATTTGTGGAAAAGGTATTTGTAAATTTTCATGGAAAGTAATTATACAAGTCAATCATGAGTTTTTTTCTGCCCTACAAGAAAGTACTGTGAAAAGGAATAAAGTACTTAAAATAAGCCTCTCTTTTAAGTGAAATGGAGTTAAATTTGATGGCTAGGCTCTTTCATTAGCTCATTACTGTTTTCAAAAAGTGATCCAAGAAAAGGCAAGATACTGTGATGTGATGTGCTGAAGGAAAAACTGTAGGCTGGAAATCAGTTTTTATTGAGAACTTTTGTGACAAAGTGAAGAAAGCTTAGAGTTGACTGTTGATCAACCGGATGTTTCAAAGTCATGTACTTCCAAAAGGGCCACATACAGTACATGAAGTCTTAAAAGGTTAAAACCAAGGAAAGGAAGTAATTAACTAGACTGTCAAATTTCATTTTATACATGACAATGAATCAGAAAATTAGCAACTTTGAATTATTCTTTTGCTCAACTGAGAGACTGTTCCAAAGCTAAGGACTGAGATTCCTTAAATGGTATAGATCATACAACCCAATTGCTTCCAAAGTGTGTGCTGTCAAAAGTTCTTTAAAGAAGAGTTCTTTAAAGAATAACGTTATAATTTCACCACTCTTCAAAAGAGAGAGAGAGAATGAAAGAGAAAGCAAAGACAGAAAGCCACAATTGAAATATCTTATGAATCAAGTCTTTTGGTACATGAAAGAGACAAGACAGCTACTCAAACAGCACAAATGGTGTGAATATGCAATAGTCAAGATGCCGAATGTGCTTTTGACACTAAAAGCCTGCAAGGGAAAAAAGAAACTAACACATTAATAGAAAACGAAAGATTTTTTTTTTTCTGTTAGGAAATGAAGGATGCAGAGACCTTGGAGACCACCCAATCCATGTGGTGCCACAGGCCCTTCAAACTCAGGTGTCCAGGGTCAAAATCCAAATCTTCCCTTTTAAACTTGCTCTTTACTCTATCTTCTCTATCTCAGTAAAAGATACCATCAGTCTCATTATTTAAACTGGAATAATGGGATTGTTCTGGACACTTCCTTTTATTTACTTAACCACCACATCCAACCTATCAGCAAGAAGTTTCCATTCTACTGCTAACATACACTATAGTAGTCCAACAAATTTTCTCCACCTCTGTTGCTCTAATTTGAGCCTCAGGATCTCCAGCCTGCCCTACTGCTATCACATCCATATTCCTACTACATCTCCTACATCTTATAATCCAATAGTCACTGAGCAGCCTACAGTGATCTTTAATGAATAGCCTCAAATAATGTCACCCCCTACTTAAAGTCACTTAATGGCTTCCCATCATAAAGAAGATAAGCTGCATTTCAGGACCATGACTTGCAAGGCCTGCCCCTTCCCACCTGATGACTTTATTCTACACCACTACACTCCCTTTACAACCACCCTTTGATCCTTAAACCTGCTAGCTCTATGTTCTGAATGATAGACAAAAACTACAAAACTGAATGATTTAACAAAGCTATGGTAGAATACTTCTTAAAAAGTGCTTTCAAGGCACACATGCAGTCATACCTACTATTGTAATGAGCATTTTATTTCATATACCCCCATCCCACACACTATTTTCTTTGTAAAAATTTCTAGCTCTGCTCTTTTTTATAAACAAATTATAAATAAAAGCAGCTTTTGCATTATGCAAATTTTTATGTAGAGGCAAGCTTTTCCCTTAGCTGACAAACATAAGAAAATATAAAGAACACAATTTCCTTTCTCATCTGACATAATTTTCCAAGTCAGAATTAAAAATTCTATCAGTGAACCTTGGTAAGGGGATATTTCGGAAAGAGTGGTATTGGGGACCAGAGGACAGATATGTGTATAAAGCTGAATGTAAGTAGGAGTTCCCAAGTAGAAGAGAAAGTTCCAAAAATAACACTGGGGAGAGAAACGAGAAACAAGTCAGATCATCTTCTCAAATATTTGAAGGTATTATCCTGTTCCCTAAAACTCAGGAGAAAGGAGTAAAATGAAAGAGGAGTGATAAAGATTGCCAAAAGGAAAGTAGAAATGTAAAGCTCATCTTGGTCTAGATGCTAGAAGGTTATAAATGTTTTTCAAACTCCCAAGACACCTTGGTCTCTGCCAAAAAAAGCAGACACACACACACACAGCACATGGAAGTTAGACACAAAGATAATTCCTGAAATCCTCAAAGCATACAGTAATAAAAGGTAAGAAAACCATCAAAAATTGAGTGCCTTCACGAGCCATTTAAGATTATCTTTTTACTATTCAACTAAAGGCGCATCTCCTTATTGCTAAGGACACATACAAAAAATCATGGCTTACCTCCTTTAAGGTATTGGGGTTAACAGGAAACCCTTTCCCTCCAGAGAGGCTGGAGTATTTCTTTTCCAGATTACAAAGATTCTCCTTTTCCTGAGGAAATACAGCATCTAGTAAGCTTGGAGTTAACCTTGGATACAGCTGAGAAGCACAGTGACTTTTCATGACAGACAAATATCAAAATGCGACACACTTGCCCCATTTCTATTTCCTCTCCTCATTTTCAGTCAATGCTTCCCATTGTAAATATCTCACCATTCGCTAACCGATATGATCCATGAGTTGTTTCCAGTATATTTAGGTTTCATGTGCTTAAAAATTGAAAAAAAAAATTGAAATTCTATTTGAAGCAAAAACAGGAGGCACATTCTGAGTCTTTCACAAATCTATCTTCCACATATTTTCTAAAGTTAATTTTTTATCCTTTTATTCTGATGTGACCTCTGGTGATCTAATGTCACAGCCCAATAATATATTTTCTTTTGGAAACTCTGAGGTCGAAACTTTATGATCTCGAAACTGTGGGCTTATGATCCATCTTTAGTTTATCCAGTGGTTAGAAATCTTCAGAAAAATACATATGGGTCACATTCTTTATTTATTGTAGTATAATGTATAGACAGGGAAATGCACAGATCCTAGTATATAACTGCATGACTTCTAACAAATGGAACAATAGTCCATTGAATACAAAGACCACTGTTATCACCCCAAAAGTTGTCCCATGATACAATCCAATTAATCCCCAACCCAATGGGCAGCCCTTGTTCTGATGTCTAAGGCTGTGCACAGGTGAAATCATACAATATACACTCCACTGTGTAGCTGCCTTTACTCCAGGACTACACGAATCTATTGTTCGCACTGTTGTATTGTTGAAAAGTACTGTATTATACATGTGTACCCAAAACCTTGTTTATTCATGCACCTATTGTTAAATATCTTGGCTGTTTCTAGGTTTGTTTGGTTGGTTTTTTTTTTTTTGTATTTAAAAAAGATACTTTAAACAGTCTTGTATATCTTTTTTATGAAGAGCTATTTTTCATTTCCCCTGTGTAAATGTCCAGGAGTAAAACTGCTGGGTAACAGGCTCAACATATGTTTACAGTTACAAGATAAACTACCAAGGAATTCTCTGAAGGGGTTGTACATTTCACTCACATCAGCAGTCCATGTAAGCTGACTTCCTTGCTGACATTTGCAAATTTTACTTTTAAACTTTAGTCATTTTAGGTGGGGTGAGATGAATCACATGACTGCTTTAATTTACTTTCTTGATGACCAATGATGAGTATTTCTCCATGTGACTTATCAGTCCTTTGTACACCTACTTTTGTAACATTACTGTTCAAGACTATTGCTGACTTTTTAAAAGTTTACTGATGATGATTTATTAAGGTGTAGGAACTTTAACATATTCTAGATGCAACTGTATCTTTGTGATTTTCTGTAATCTTTATTCATGACTCTAGTATGTTTGGACTGTTATGTTTCCTTCTAGAAGCTTCATCATTTTGATTTTTTATTTAGATCTATATCCTGTCTTAAATTAATTTATATATGTGATATAAGGATGCCGATGTTTACTTTTTCCCATAGTTACAGACTCAATCCACTTGTTGAAAAGATTTTCCTTTCCCTACTGAATTGCCTCAGAACGTCTGTCCAAAAAAATCAATAGTATATGTATGACCTATTTCTGTACTCTCATTTCTACTCCATTTATCTGTATGTCTATTTTTATGCCAGCACAATGTTTAAATACTAGCTTTGTAGTACAACTTCAAGTGAGATAATACCATCTTCTAACTCTGTTCTTCTTTAGAGTTGTTTTGGTCTTTTCTTTTTAATATACAGCAGATATCTGTTATTTGTCATAGTTATATTTTATAACATTACCACAAACACTGGATTATTTTTCCTAGCGGAAATTAAGGGATGTGTTCCCACAAGCCTCTGGTCATAATGTTTTTGTCACTAATCCATACACAACTTTGTGTTATGTATCCCCCACCTCCCCTATTCTCTCCGCAGTATAGGGAACTGAACCTAGGGAGTGTAGCGCTACATCCCTAGTCCTTTCTATTCTTTTAAGACAAGGTCTCACTAAGTTGCCCAGGCTGGCCTAGAACTTGGGACCCTCCTGCCTCACCCTCCCAAATAGCTGAGATTATAGGAATGTACCACTTTGCCTGTCATGTGTGTTTCTTTTGAAGACTCAAGTCTGAGTGAAGCCTATTTAACACATGTATTTCCTCTTTTAAGACACATCATAGTCTTCTTGGACTTGGGGACAGCAGAAGGAACTTATTACTATGCTTGGAAGACATTTTAAACAGCAAAATCACTGCAACACAAAAATGTGAAAACATGGCCTTAAACATCCTCTATAAAAAGGATAACTGTTTCCAAGATGAGAACTAAAGCAGGAAGACAGGGTATTGCCACTGCCCTACTCAGACTCGGCTAGGAATGTACATATTGGGCGATTCAAAACTTTCACTGCTCTGTGTTTGTTCGTGAATGATTGCAAAAGCACCAAAAGTATTGATTTTGGGGTTATGAACACATTTTAGCAAGTAGGTGAAATGAGAATTATGGAATCCATGAATAATGAGGAATAATTATAAATTTTGATATCAACTTGTCAATTTCTACAAAGGAAAAGTGTTGAGATCTAGAAATTGAAATGTATCTATAGATCAATTAAGGAGGAAACAATCTTAATGGGTATGGACCATGATTTTTAAAATCAAATCACATTTTTGCATATATTTTCATGAATAAATGTTATATTTATAATTATCTTTTACCTATTTGTAGAGTTTTATTATTTAAGAGATTTTTTTTCCTAGAATTTTAACTACTGAAATACATACACTATTTCATTTATGCTATGCCTTTAAATATTTAAAAATTTTTTCTATTAGTACATGTTTACAGTATATAATGATCACACTCACCGTGGGGAATTTATACATGTAACGAAATACAGCTTCATTCATTTTTTTGTGCCCTTTCCCACCCCTCTCTCCAACCCTTTTCCCCCTCCACATTTCCAAAAGCTCTATTTCTATCAACTCTTTTTATAGCTCAATGGCACAGTGCCTGCCCGGCAAGTGCAAGGTCCTGAGTTCAATTCCCAGTAGCTAAATAAATAAACAAGTAAGTAAATCCCCTTTCCCTTTCTTTTCCCTCCTTCCCCATCTCTCGTTCCCCTACCCATCTGAAAAAGTTCTCCCGACATCCTAATATTTATCGTCTATTTTATGTGCCTTTGAATACTACATGCAAAGGGTAAAATGGTTGTAGGGAACAGATGAAAAGTACAACTCCATTCAGAGATTTCTAGATTGTGTCAGGGATCTGTGGCCCCAGGGCACCACGAGTGGACTCATTTTCTGTGAAGGACCTATTTCCTCTTTTTTAACTGATAAACAGCCAAGAAGGGAATCTTCATTTCTTGTAGATGGGACCATGGTACAGACTCATCTTTCCATATTTTTTTTTGAATTTGATCTATCTCCTGTACTCCATTCTGAATCCACCACATATTTTCATAATTCCAAGTGTCATTTTCCTACATATCATCTTGCATGCAGGGCTCACACCTCTGGTCAGCCCTATCAACTCTGATTAATATTTGGTGTCATATCCCTGAAATTACATCAAGGATCATGTCAGAAAGGTAAGCTACACGTTGCTTTTTTACTCTCTTTGGCTGAAGCACTCCCTTTGTATGTAGCCATAGGCAGGTGCTGCAACTGGTAAGAACATAGTCCCTTGGGTGAAGATGATCTTGCCATATTTTTAACCACACCAGATGGACTGTCTACAAATTTGATTAAATCAAACTAAGTTCAGTGTGGGATTTTCCAGGAAAAAACATACATACAAATAATTGAAGTTAAATACTGGAGCAGATAAGACAAAATATTTCACAGCAACGGAGCATTTTTCCTTAAATCTATTGTAAATTAGTATTAAAATACTATATTTTAGCTATTTGATGAAAAATTTGATTTGTTTCAAAGAAGAAAATAAGTATAGATTTTCCATAGTGTGGATTTTTCACACTGTGAAAAAAGCATGCAGAAAATATTCTTGCCTATTTTCTGAATTGTAGTTAATCACTCACAAAGTATCAGCTTATTAATATAGGAAGATTAAAAATATATACACAAAAATCTTCCTTAATTTACCAGATATTCACTATTAGAAGGATCTATTTTGTTTGTTTGTTTGTGGCACCAGGGATTGAACTCAAGACCTTGCGCTTGCAGGGCAGGCGCTTAGACCACTGAGCTAGATCCTCAGCCCTGTTTTTGAGACAGGGTTTCACTATGCCATTCAGGCTGGCCTTGAGCTCACTTTGTAGCCCAGGCTGGTCTCGAACTCACAACAATCCGCCTGTCTCAGCCTCCCGAGTGCTGGGATTATAGGCGTGAGCCACCACGCCCGGCTTAGAAGGATCTATTTTGAAATAGGCAGCCTTCCCCATGTTGGCAGCTGTGTTTTATTGTAAACAGTGCTGAACAGCAAATACTTACTCTTTGTATCATCATTATTAAGTTACTCTTTTCTTTTACAAAATGATCTTGTTCTCTCTGAGCCTGCTGAACAATGTGATTGGCTTGCTTTTTCAATGCAGAAATTTTCTCCTGGAAGAAAAGGGGTGATCACAGAAAGATGCACATTAGACATTCAAGACTGCCAGCCTGTCTTGGAAAAGGGAGGAAAGGTTTTGTTTTGTTTTTACCATTGTTATTAACAGTGATCATGTTTCATTTGTTGTTGGGCAGTCATTACTACTCAGAAACCATGAAGCATTTACTTTGACCTACAAGGGTCAATGCTTTTCTTTTTTTCTTTCTTTTCCCTTGGTTTTCAGTGTTTGATCTTTTGAGATACGGTGTTGCTATGTAGTCCAAGCTGGACTTGAACTTGCTGTATAAACCATGCTGGGCTTGAAGTTACAATCCTCTATAGCTTCCCTGAGTCTGGTATATAGGCGTGCATCATAAAGTCTAGCTCTCAACATTTTTCTTTAAGACCAATACAGTTCAAGTGATTTAAAATCTACTTTGATCAACCCAGAAGTCAAGAGGAAATGCTGTTTTAGACTATCAGTGAACTTTTGACATTAGGTTGGGAGGTGCCTGATGGGAAGAAAACATTGGATTTCTTATTTAGACGGAGAGGTTAAGAAGTCATCTTCTCCACCTTTCCTTCCCTCCATTTTATTGCTTAATTTTATCAGGTTAGTATGGAGTTCTGGTATGTGATACTAAATTCTGGAACAAAAGCTGAGTTCTGGGCTGGCCATCCAGGAACTACGGGCAGAGTGGACTCTGCAGAATCAATACAGCGTTCTCATGGGCTATTTTAATGGTAATAAATTATTAGCTGCCTTTGCAAATTACTGAGCTATGGAAACAATATTCCAAAGTAGACTTGGTTCACAGAATTATTCTGAATTCACTTACTGTGGTTGTAAAAGGAAGTAACTTAAAGCAAGTATCTGAATTTCTGATTTCTAAGACTTGGCTTTTACATAAATGATAAAGTGGGTATTTTTTTCATAAATGCATGCAAAGCATTAATAACCCATCTCACTTTATGCAGTTCAGAATACCATTTGTTATCCTATATACAGCAGGCTCCACAGTTTGTCAAATTTGATATAATTAAATACACGAAAATATTCAGATACAAAAGTAGATACACACACACATACTATAACTATATGAATGATCACTATTGGAACACAGAGAGGAGTATATTTTGATTTTTTCCACTAAACGTCACTGCCCAAAGTACCTTTCTACTGACGATGTTCCGCTGGTATTCAGCCACTTCACGCAGGAGCTGCTGAGTTAAGTTCTCTTTTTCCTCATCCAGACGGCTCTCGTGTTCCAGCTGCTGGAATTCCAGGTCTTCAAAGTGTTTGCTTTCAACATCCAACAGGTCAGCATCCTTTGGAGAACAGGGAGTGAAAACAAGATATGCCAGGATGGTTGTAATCTTCTTAACTGAAGAAACAATTACTAACAGCAGTCAGTCTCTAGCCCCAGTCACGGTTAGAGCATGATAGAGTCCAACTCCAGAGCAGTGGCCGTGGAGTGGAATGGAGAGGGTACTGCGGAGAGGGCAGCAAGAGCTTCCTCTGCAGGTTCCGGCTGCTCTATGCATGTAGGAATTCTTACTTTAATCTACCAGGTAGCTTTAAGATGCACAGTGAAGTATAAAAACCATTCAATAAATAGCATAAATATTATCTATAGAATGAAGATGAGACATAAGCTCTTAAGAAAAGGCTTTCCCACAGTCTTCACAGGAAATATGAAATGAAACTTTAGTGCAGAGGTTAAAGATTCAAAAGTTAGCATATACATATAAACCAGAGGTCTCTTAAGGGAATGAGAAGGGAAAGCATTAGACTTTCTTTATATATATGTTTGGTTTTTATTTTCTTCACTAAATTTCTTTTTTTTTTTTTCTTACCAGGGATAGAACTCATGACCTCGCACTTGCCAAGCAGGCACTTGTGCCACTGATTTAAATCCCCAGCTAAATTTCTTACTAAATGTCTTCTAATGTACATTCCAGAAGTTTATATACATAATTTTCTTTGAGCATTTGTATTTGTTTTACAAATTACATATTACATACAAAGGATATGCATGCTGAAATAATTTTATTGCAGGGATAAGCAATCAAAAACATCTGGACATAGGCTTTGGGTGATAAGGATGTGTGTCACAGGTTTAGCAACTGGAACCAAGTACCACTCTAGTGGAGGATACATGCCCGTAGAGGGTAGGGAGTGTATGGGAAATCTCCGGTACTTCCACTCAATTTTGCTTAAAACCTAAAACTGCTCTTAAAAGAAAAAAAAAAAAACTACTAAAAACATTTGGAGTAGGAAGTTTTTAAACTGTACTTCTATAAGCCCATTAAAATTATTTACAAATGTTTTTACTGGAAAAGTAGAGCCAAAGTTTTTTAAGGCACAAAAGATCATTCAAAAAGTTAAGCACCACTACTCTGAGAAGATGGTAGAGGACATTTAAAAAACATCAGAAATGACCCAAATCAGGTAGTCTAGAAGCTTTCCCCAACCCATGAGACACTTGGAAACAGGAATGTGTTCATGCATCTGCATTCATGCGAAGGGTGGTTATACAAATTATTCTCCAATTCACTTTTTCAAAAGCTCACCTCTTTAATTTTGGAGCCTCTAACAGAATTACATACATGGTACTGTAAAATAATTTTTAAATTACAATTTACAAATGATCAATACTAAAATGAAAGGGCAGTTGGGCAATGTAATTAACAATTTTTACATAGCTAAAAGAGTCAAGATATTTTGTTGTTAATTAAATCCTCAAAGACTACTATAAAAATAATGATATGATAAATAGCTCTGTCTCACTACTCAACTCCACCCTCTTCTGAATTTTATTCTATGAATAATTAAGGTTTTTAGTTAAATGGAATATATTTCTATCTTCAGCAATGAATTAAATTCTAGGGATGACTCAGAGGAGGGCTATTAGCTACCGTGAGATTTCAGTCAACACTATAGCAGCAAGATTATTATGTAAGATAGACTACATTCTTATAATGCTTATAAAGCATTAAAAAAACATGATTTGAAAAACCTAAAAAAATTAAAAAAGAAAAGAAAAGCCTATTCCACATTTCTTAAAATCTCTTTACATTTTATTTGGCTAAAAAAAAAGTGTGGTCTTGATTTGATGTTTTTGGCTAGTATTTCCAGTTTGTCAGGTATTTCAAATTTATAATTTCTAAAGAATCAATTCATTAGAAGAATTAAGAAATGAAATGATAAGTACTGTAAGAAACAAAATATCTGCAGTCTTGAAGTAATGTACCAGCCAATGTATTCATTCACACAGGCATATATACCCAAGTTTTCAAGGTTTTTCAAATAACCTTATTTTGTAACGAAAGATGATTAACAAAAACAAAAAAGCTCTTTTATTGGCTTTTAAATAAACATCCAGTTTAGGCTCCTAATATTATAGACCTACACACTATGCTGATCCATAGCTTATTCTACATCTGGTTAACATATAACATATGTTATTTTAACCCTGCATGAAGGCCTTGTAGTTGTAGTAAATATCTAAACCACTGAATGAAAATAATAGCACACTGGGTAGATAAGTTGAAAATGAAGCTAAGCTCAGTACTCAAGATTTTGCTGATCAAGCTACCTAAACCATTAACATATGTGTATATAAAATTACACTCTTAAAGAAAAGCTATTTAAGAGGGGGATAAGCCTTTCAAAAGATTTTAGATAAGAATAAGAATTCAAGGAATGTAATTTGGGGATACAAATAGCTTAATTGAGACCACATAATATACACAGGAAGCTCAAAGTCAAATACATTGACCAACTGAGTGGACTTAAACTAAACTCACTCATTAAAAGCACAATGCATATTTCCACTGATTGGTAAGCTCAAAGGCCAAGCACAAAACAAAACAAATCGAAACAAAACACAGCGGCACTAAAAATATTCTACGCATCCTTTCTTTCTTTCTAATAACTTTTTTGAGATTATAAGGCAGAAGTTTACATGCAGAGCTTCATAATTTATTTGCCTAGTGGGGGGACAAAAAGAAGGGAACAGATATGCTAGGGCCAGTAGTGATTGTGGAAATAAATCTCGTGATCTCTGGAAGCAAATGTAGATGAGATTCATGGTTTGTTAACTTTTCTCCATATTTTGCTTGATAGTCATACACTGTATGCTTTTGAAATATGGAACAAGATAATAGCACAGCTTCCTGTTTTATATATAAGGATATTGAAGCCCACAGAAGTTGAATGACTTTTCCAAGCCTAAAGGATAAACTGATGTTAGAACCGGTGATATACAAATGGCTTTCTCATTGTGAATATCACTACATAGATTTTTTTTTTTAATCAAGAAATCCAAAGCAACAATTTAGCTGAGCAAATATCAAAAGCAAAGGAAAACTGCCCCTGCCTGTCTTTTCCACTTAACAGTGGACCATATCCTGGCAAATGAAAAACTTATTTAAGTTCAGTTTCTTTTTCCACAGTGGTAGAATTCCAGGATCAATGAGTCCATACTGACTACACAGTAATCATAAGTCATGAAGTTAGCAATAGTTAAAAACTATGCTTAAAGACCTAAAGGAATGATTCAGAGGTAAGACATTCAATCATAAGACTATAATGTTTTATGCACAAGATCATCACATAATCTCAACCTCAGTATTTAGGACAACACAAAGTTTGTGAAAGTGATTTTTCCTCTTGTTCATTTTTTTTTTTATTTTATGTGACTTGCCACCTAATGAGATTAAATACAATAAAATAAATTTTTATCAAATCTACTTTAAATACTTTTAGAAAAGCTTTGTAATGAAGTAGTACTAGGAAGTATGTGAAATCTGAAGAGAAATGAATTGCAACGACACACAAAGTTCCTACTATGAATGGACTTCCCATGAATTTTTACTGATTAAGCCTGATGATTGGTGAAGAGTCAAACTGGTCATCATCCCTGGAAAACAGAGTTAGATATTTTATTATCGGGTTGGTAGAAGCTATAATAATAAACCTTTTATCTCTACTATGGAAAAAGGTTTTATGATAAGAATTTTACACCTTGTTTGAGGAGGAAGGTAAAGGAGTCTTGGCCTTCATTTAATGGAAGAGACTGTCTGCCTCATTTTCTTGCCTATTTCAGGGTCAAAATTCATACAGCATATATAAATCTATGAGTTTTCCAGATAACACAAATAGAATTTATATCTGAGTCTAGGTTATTAATAGACCCTCTTTTTTCTTTCAAAACAATGTTTATAAAGAGCACAATTAATAATAACTAAAAAAGAAGAAGAAAATATATCACCACAACGACAACCTTAAGTGAAGAATTATGACTGTGTGAAAAATCACAATAAGGCAGACCGAAAACAGTAAACAAATATAAAATCCACGCCAGGCATAGTGGTGCACACCTAGAGACTGAGGCAGGAAAATCACTGGGAGTTGCGGACAAGCCCGGGCTACACAGCAAGATCCTATTTCAAAAAACCAAAACCAAACCAAACCAAACCAAAACAAAACAAAAAAAACCCAAATATATATATAGAGAGAGACAGAGACAGAGAGAGATATTCCAGTTTTCTTATCTCTTAAGAACTGGCATAAACACAGTTACAAACTAAAATAATTTAACAAATGCTTTTCGCAATCATTTGTATCACACAATTTCTAGAGAATTACAACACGAAATAGGCAATTTTATATTCCTACAGCAAATTCAGCTTTACTGAATGAAAATGTGTAAAGAGGAAGACACTGTTGAAACTTTTTGCTTCAACACTGTAAGAAATGATCATGAAATTGTTCTTGCCATTTAACCTGCCTGCACCAGAGACTCATTAGGATGCTTCCAACCTCATCAGTATACTCGTCCGAACTGTAATTCTTTAATTACTCTCAGAAGCATCAAGCATTTTTATAGTAAAGGTCATCTTAACATTTTTGAAGTTTGTTATCTAACCAATTTTTCTATCTGCTCATTACTGAGATGGTACAAACATAACATGAATGAAATTATCCTTGTTTACTGATATAAAATCATAAATTGTTACTCAGGACAAATTGCATGATTCCTTCAGAGGTTTAAGAATGTTAATGACTGATTCTCAGGGAACACAGCTGATCAGAGGAAACAATTCAGTTGTCAAGGGCCATGAAAAATTAAGTGATCATGCCAGTGTCTGTTAAATTATTTGCATATGAAGTCTCCTTTCAGAATATAACCAGCCAGGTGTGTTAAAGGCTCCCAGAATTAAGGATAGGAGAATAACCAGATAGACTTTTAATTAGAAGATACATGTTACAATAAGCTTTTAAAATATAGGATGTGCATATGAGAAGATGTCGAGGGCATTCATGATGCCCTCTTCTTGGATCTTAGTGTTTGCCTGCTGTAATCATGCTCATGACTTCAATGTTAATAAGCAGCAGGAAAAAAAAAAAAAAGAAAGAAAAACAACGAGTGATAGTGGAGAGCAAATCAGAGAATAGAAAATTTTTTGGAAAAGAATAAAAAGTCAAGCTAAGGAAAAAGAATTCCAGGGCAACTAGTACTCATAATACAGCAAAAACTATGAGGAGAGATGTCAGTTGATTTAAATGCCACAACCTTGGTGTGTGTTTCAAGTCATACTTCTAAAGAACAACTCTAAAAGCGCTTTTGTGTTATAAATTAGAAGGATTCTAATAAGGAATGTTTAACTCATTAGCATAGAATAATATATACTATTAGCATCCATATTTTTATTTAAAGTGTCTGATGACTAGAACTTATGCAAATTTATGCCATGTGAAGCGGTCATAGGCACAAGGAACTTAATAAGAAACAAAACAAAACAAAACAAAACGAAAAAGAAGTGGTGCACTCCTGTTTGCTACTGACCCTCTTCAGTTGTTGCTGTAACTGTTCCCTCATGGACTCAGGACAATTGTCCAGCTGGGTCTTCTGTTCGGAGTAAAGCTCCTGAAGCCTCTCTAGTTTTTCCCTTTCAGCATCAAGCTTTACCTTCTCCTGAAGTTCAGAAATCAGAAAATAGAAGAATAGAAATTACCTTTCACACCCAGGCAGGTGCTAGCGAACATTTCCAAAGGATAACACAAACATACACAAACTCTACATGTGCTACAAATGTAGGAAAACAACGATTAGTGATTAGATTAAAGGGACATAAATGCAAGTTGAGGAGGTCCAGATTCTGCATTCCAACGTAGTTCATTTAACAGGGTATGATAACGAGCCCCCCTTTCATCTTTGCATCCTTTCTGCCACCATGCTACAGCAGGGGAAGCAATGGTAAGACTGAATACTGCTCAATGGCTAAGGACAACAACAAAAAATGCCAACCAAATTCATAAAGTAACCTTGAAAACAGTCACTTGTGGAAAATGGGTATTTCTTTACCTTGTAGTACTATCATGGTCAAATTTCCTTGAAGCTCTTGCTAACCCAGTTTTGGAAATTACTAAAATTATTGAAATTTGTTCTCAGGGCAGAGGCACTTTGGTGCACTAATCATCTATCAATATTCAAGTCATTTCAAATGGTTCTAGCTATTTGGAGAGCTTTGGGATCTAAGCAATTAAAAATTTCCATTACAAAGAGAGCTCCTAATTCAGTGATTAGAAAAGCTAGTACAAATGCAACACTGACACAGTAACCAGGGAAAGAGCAGATCAGGGAGCTCAGACACATCAAAACTGTGACACTGGGAAACACGGACTTACAATGAGTGGCACAAAGAAACAAATTAATTGAAACATCGCTATGAGATATAGGGAAGATACCCAGGAGCCACAAAAGAGAAGAGAAAGAAGATAATGTTAAGCCCCTCCCAAGTCACACATGCCAAAGTGACCCTGTACGTTCTCCAGGATATAAAAGGTAAAATACTAGAACCATCTTCTTGACTTTTGGTCATTTTATGATGCTTTGTTTTCTCAACTTTTGGCCATTTTATGATGCTGCGAACATTTTAAGCAAATCTTAGTCTTCACTGCCTAAAATCATGTGTAATGCTTTCAGCAAAAAGAAAATATTTTATGAAGCTCTATGATGATTTAACCTTCACTAAGTAAAACTGCGACTTTCCTATGTTCCCTCTATGTAAATTGGTAGAAATAAAACTACCTAATCCTAAGCACATGGCAGTATTTTTTAAAAGGATGAACCTCTGAATTAGTCCAATGAAGTCATCCTTCCTATAATTTGTTTATCTAAATGACCATGATTTCCTGTATGAACACACAGATTATTGACCAAAAAAGTTATTGTTCAATCTAAAACTGTATGACATCAATACCTATGAGTTCACTTGAGTCTCTGTGTTTGATTTAATTTTTAAATTTCAAGGGTACTTTGGAAATGTACGTATATATGTACGTATGTTAAGAAATGTATTTTTTACTCAAAATAATTAAATCCAGACATCACAGACTTGTGAATACTACTTCATAGAACAATATAAAAGGACTGTACACTAATTTAAGCCATAGCAGTCTATATAAGTAAAGTTTCTTCAGTTTTTAACAGTAAGTTTGTTCACTGCGCATATCCACAGAACAGGAATTGGAGAAAGCATGTTAAAAGAGAAAAGAATTCTCAAGTGTTAAGCCATAGTAAGACTGAATATACTAGTACCTATTAGATTTAGTCATTTGTTTCAGAATAAATGTTTTTCTTTTAATGGAACAAGCAATACATAAGAAAATGTGTTATATTTCCTGTGTATGGATCAAAGATTGCCTGATTTACACAGAATTTTATCCCGAACGAGTTCTATTCCTCGATACTATATATTACCAGATGTCTAACAATTCTAGCTCTGAACAGAAAGTTAAAAAAAATTACTGAATGCAATTTAATACATATGCAAAGTCCTAAAACTTAAAGTCATATGTGACAGAAAATACTGATACAATATTAGAAAATATGGAAAGCCACTGAGCTAAAACACAGGTCCCTCCCCCAAAAAAGAAAGTACCAAACCATTGTTCTGAGGCATTTGATTTTTTAAATTGCAAATAATAAATACAAATAAACAACTAGTAAATAATACCTCATGTTTACATAATGCCTTCCTTCTGAGATGCTCAAAACATTTCACAATTCCATACAAAGGGGCAGTAAAAAGAATTACGCAAGTAGGCACCATTTGAAACTGCGGCAACTTCTCTGTGGTTTACCAGTAATGCTATGAACACTACCTGGGCCTTGGAGCAAAAGCTATGTGGGGCCAAAGTTAGGGCAAAGGAAGTGTAAAGGGAAGGAAGAAAGACCAGTAGCAGGTGGGCCACTTCATAAATCACAGAGGACCACAGAGGTGAGATCACTCTTGTGAGAGCCAGAAGTAGAACAGCTCTGAGCCAAAAAGAAATTAATATTTCTCTTCTCTTCTACTCATTGCACAGGAAGTTTTCAAAGAAAAATTAGCTAGAGGCAAGCATTTAACTAGAGCCCAAAGCATCACCTTCTACAGTGAAGTTAAAATAGACAAAATAGACGGCATTTGAGAATCCAGGGATTCTCGCCTTTTATATGGGAAATTTTAAAACTGGGTGTTATTCCCTTTCTCCAGTTTAAAACTGGTAAACTCATCTAGTCAGTTACAGATGCAGTGACATTTTTCAGACACCAAAGGAGACAGTATAACATCTATTTTAAGGATCGTAAATCTATTTTCAAGAAATAAATGAATTTAAATGTATTTATTAGTAAACTTAACAAATTCCACTTCATTGAAAAAACAACATTACAGGGAATTGGAATACTCCTGTGAAATCCACATGTACAAGGGGCATATATAAAACCAGAAACAGAATGGGACTTCCTAGAGATAACGTGCTATTAGCACTGTTCTGGCACTCATCTCTGGATGGCCAAGTCCACCTGTAGCACAAATTCATGGATAGATTCTCTGCCTTGCACATTTAAGGCTGATGTTCCTAAAGTTCCATGTTCATAAAGGACAATGATCAATTACGCAGGGGTAAATTATGGTGGAAATCAGTATGTAACACTAGACCTACACAGTTGTCTTTCAGCGTCTTGCAGGGATTGGTTGTGGGACACTCAACGATGTCCAAACCCATGGATGTTCAAGTCCCCTATATAACACGGCACAGTATTTCACATAACCAAGTCCCCTATATAACACGGCACCTATTCACATAACCTATATCCTTTTTTGTATATTTTAAGTCATTTCTAGATTATAACAATTTAAATACTATGTAAATAGTTGTTACACTGAAATATTTAGAGAGTAATAATGAGGAAAAATTCCATACATGGTCACTACAGATAAAATTTTTTTCAGTATTTTCAATCCTTGGTTGAATCTGTGGATATGGACCCCAAGGATACGCCAGCTGCTTTTGCCTTTTGAGTTAGTTATTTGTTCATTCAATAAAGATTTAAAGAGGACTACAGGTAGAAAAGACAACAAGGGAACTTGATCACTGTCCTTGTGCAGCAGTCATTTACTCTGCAGTGCCTGCCCCTGACTCCACATTAGAATAAACTGAGTGAGTTTTTACATATACTATTTCCCAGGACCCAATTTAATCACAAATCCAGGGACTTAAGGTCTAACAACAAGGATTTTAAAAACATTTTCAAGTTTTATACTATGAAGCCAGGTTGAGAACCGCTGACTTAGCCAACCAGGATTATGTGAGAGAC
Organism: Cuniculus paca; assembly: GCA_004365215.1. Lineage (NCBI taxonomy): Eukaryota > Metazoa > Chordata > Mammalia > Rodentia > Cuniculidae > Cuniculus > Cuniculus paca. The sequence continues at coordinate 3,946 of RJWT010003414.1, read as the reverse complement.
AAAAATGATTATAATTTGATTTTTGTTTCTAATGACAGCACAAGATAATAACTCAAGACTCATCAAAATGTTCTTAAAATACTTGATCCTAATACCTTTATTTTATAGTGTAAAAGGCCTCTCTCACAACTGGTATCCCAATCATACTTTTATATTCAAATTAAATGTCTCTAATAAATCAAACAGGGATCTGTGATAGGCTTCAATATCTAATAATTCATTCAGAAAAGGATGACAGATTTCAGGTTCTGATGAAAAATGCCTACTTTCTAATTGTATGATTAGCTATGGTTATATGTTTACTCCAAGTAATCTGAATTGCCAATAGTGTATGCTATTTTGAAAATAATGCTACATAGTATATTAACTATTATTTATTATTATTCTGTTATTTTATTATAAAATTTTGGGGTATTTTTTGTAAAATTAAAAAAATCAAAGGATTGTCACAGGACTACTTATTTTGCTAGATTGTGTTAGTAAACAGTGACATAAGTTTTTTCTTAGTTGTATTCTTGAAGGAAGAAAATAAAATTTAAACTCGCGGCTATCCTTGATTTTAATACTACACGCAAAATTTTTTAATTCTAGTGAAAACATAATTTCAACATATCTAAGCATAAAATGCTCAATAAGCAGACAATTCATGGTTTCCCTGAAAAATACTTAATTTATTAACTTGTCAGGCTGCCACATAAAAATAGACAATACTCAATTAAATTTGAATTTCAAATAGACAACAAATTTTTTTTAATGTAAGTTGCTCCCAATATTGCTCAGGACATAAACACATTTAAAAACTTACTCTCTCTTTACCTGAAATTCAAATGCAATGGAACCTCCTATATTTTATTTGCTAAACTGGCACTTCTATTAGTTTGACGATGATTTTCTTAAACATTAAAATCTATTTCTGTAATCTCCAAACTGTTTAGCTCAGAACCCAGGACACCCTCAGCACTCAGGACACAATGTATGGAACTGTGGCTCAAGTTTAGAATTGATGTGCAATGAATGAAATTCTGTAGTCCATAGTTGCCATTTTGATGGCGGGACCATCCAAAATTCTCTTCATATACTCTGAGAGTTCCTGGGCCCTGAAATCTTTGGGGTTCTTCAGGAAGCAAACATTCTGATAGGTTTATAGATTAGGCAAATATTTAAACCCAGGATTTTTTTTCCAGTGCTGCAGACTGAACCCAGGACCTCACAGATGATAGGCAGGCATTACCTATCCCAAGCCTAGGAATTTCTTTTGTAACAGCTGTATTGGAGTATAACTAACATACAAATGAACTGCACATGTTTAATTTACTCATTTGCAGGATTTTAGACATATGCATATGCCATGATACTATTTAAGGCTAGAAGTGTTTCAGATTTCATAGTATTTTGAATTTTATGCAGACAGCACAGTTTATGTAGCACATTATTATATGGCATTTCCAGTGAGGTTGGGGCAATACCCTCTAACCAAACATATTACCACTTTTCTGTAGCTATATGCATGAATGTTTAACCCTACAAAGGATACTTTTCCAACCCAAAACTTCAGCTTTTGGAACTCTCAAGATTACAGAACTGTGCTGACCAATGGTGATTGTCAAGAACCCACAGTTTGCCTCTGAAGAAGTACATCCTTATATTTCTTTCTGAGGGTATTTTCCCAGGGCTTTGACATTTAAATATGCAAATGATGTCTGTTTAGTGGGGGAAAGGCTGGCAAAGCAGAACACTGAGGGCTTAGGTAATCAAGAAACCACCAGAAATATAACCTCCCATCTGAAATCCTGTTGATATAATCCCCAAATTCCATGATATAGTTCCACTTCCTGTAGACTGGGAGCTAACTTTGAAATGTAAGAAAAAGGCACGGGAAGGGCTGTGCCCCTTCTGAGCCCTGACTGTGACCTGGCAATGCTCTGTACTCAGGAGGCATTAACACTTGGCTGAAGAATCTGGACAGGCTCGCTGTCTTCCTCTGGCTCTGAAGGACAGGGAAGAAGTAACAGGTGCTTTGGTGGGGTAAGAATGGGGAACAAGGCTTAGCCACTTAACAGCACATGCTTACTGTATAACAATTAGGAAGTCAAAGAATTCCAGATTCCACTCAAGAAACATGTACGGAGAGTATTTTATGTTTCTATTCACAGTTAAGTGTGCTGAGCTATGAAACTGCACCTGCCAGAATGGTTACAAAATGTTGCAATATATCTGTGTGAGGACATAAAATATTTGTCCTTAAACATATATTTCTGATTGCCACCTTGGCAATAGAAAGATGTTACCATAGCCAGATGTGGTGGCACACACCTGTAATCTCAGCACTCGGGAGCTGAGACAGGAGGATCACTGCAAGTTCTAGACCAGTCTGGGCTACAAAGTGAGCTCAAGGTCAGCCTAAACTGCACAGCAAGACCTTGTCTCAAAAAGACAAGACAAAAAAATAAAAAAAGATTTCACCGAAAGGACAGAAGGGAAGCTTTTCTTCATCATTTTATTTGATTTCAGTAGAACTGAATTTTTATTTTTGACTGCTAAAGAGCACAGATGAAACAGATAATTCAAAAATAGAAGAAAGTGAAAAACTATTTTTAGTTTTGAATTTTTAATGTAGTTGGAAATAGACAAAGATAGAACAAAAACCTACACAAGCAGATGTACAAGTCCATACTTTCTCAGCAGTTGCCTAAAACTGGGCTTAGCCCTTGAAGTGGTGGTGGGGCATAGAAGGGAAGGGAATCAGTTCCAGAGCCTGGCCTTTGCCCAAAATGGGTTTCACGGTGCTAGCAGCTTCCCTGCTCTGTCACCGAGCCTGTTAAGCTACAACAGTTTACTAAACCAGAGGTAACAATCCTGTTCCTTTTACTTGATGGATTTTTTGTTTAACATGATGCAAAATGTGATCATGGTCTTTGCTTAGTACTTCATCAAATAAACAGCCCATCTGAGTTTATGTTCAAGTCAGATATTCATGCTTGTCCAGGCTGTATCCATGTTTGTATTGGCTCCATCTGTGATTTGGCTACTATCGAAGAACACAATGGGCAGAGGGTAATTACCTCGGGGACACTTGGAAACAGGCTTTTTAATGTTCTCCACAGTATTTCCCTGTGGATAATGAAAGTTCAGGCCATAGAACCACTGAAAAATGTTCAATAAATAGAGAATATATTATCTACATTATCTCGTGTATATAATAATGTCTTGTTTATATGGCAATAAGATAAATAGCAATCATGTATAACATGTATTAATTTATAATATTTATGTATTAATTTATATATTTATTTATAAGTATTAAGCTAAATAAGTAAGTAAACTAAAGGAAATAATACTAAAGACTATCTCTAGAGCCAACGAAATGTCAATAATTTCACATAAAGTCTCCAACTTCAAAGTGGCGTAAAACTTTTATCCCTGTGGTTCCAGGTCTCATCTGCAAAAAACAAGGGGCCAGATTACAGGACGTTCTATCAGTATCTGAATCAGGGCCTGCCCTTCAGGGCTATCTTTTCAGGTTTTGCTTTTCTCATTCCAGAGTGTATATCTGACTGTAGCAACAGGTGTATGGGAAGGGAAACATGATCTAAAAGGGCAAAGGCAGCTTCCTTCTTCTGTCTTACGCTCTGCTCAACTGGCAGTGTGATTCCAGGCCCCTGGCATGTGCACTTGGGCAGCCCAGCCCAGCTGTCCTGAAACTTGGCTGCACAAGGCTCTTTGGCAGGTGTTTGGCTCAGGGTTTCTAGCAGTCTCCAGTGGGGACCGACCATTGGCACGCAAATCCAAGGACAACAGTCCCTATGTGTACATATTTGGCACCCATAATAGGCTGGATAAACAGTGGGTCACAGTGTCTTCCCCTATTTCACAGGCTAGAGAGAAATATAAATATCTAATAAGCCCCAAACAAATGCAAATCATAAAACAATATGTAAAAAAAATG